>JZKD02S1605974.1:36133-58797 GCA_000966675.3 Picea glauca | reverse complement strand
GTGTGTTTCAAAAATTATCTCCCTTGAAAGACTATGAGGCCTCTAGATTCACTATAGAGTTGTTATATAAACCTTCTATCCTAGACAACATCACTAACTGGAGGGTTTTTTAAGGGGACAAACAAATAATATATTTTTTGAGTAATGAAGAAAACTTTAAGGATTTGGCCATGGACGATGAAGTTTTCTAGAAAATACTCATTGAGCACAAAGATGGAGAGAATAACAAAGTAAGGGGCTACACATAAACCTAACCCAAACTTCATACTATACCTAAAGAAGTGGTCAACCTCAAAAACCTCTTTGATTTATGAGAGAAATTTCAACATCCCAAGAATGTCAAAACGATCAGTTCTTACCTTGCCTATGAAGTTATTAATCTAGGAATTGATGATGACCCCAAGAACATTAACCTTGGAAAATCATTATCCCCCGAAGAAAATAAAGCATATCTAAATACCTGAAAACGTACGATTCCATAAGCATCCAACACACCATCCCACTAATACCCGAAGTCAAGTTGTTCCAACAAAAACTAAGGAAGTTTCATCCGTCCCTTGAACCTTTGATGCAGAAAGAGTTGAAAAACTTTTGGATGCCAAGATCATATTTCAAGTGAGACATTCCTTATGGGTAGCCAACCTAGTGCCTAGTGCTTGTTCAGGTTTCTGAAGTTTCGTGCATGTGTAAACTTCAGAAACCTGAACAGGGCTTCATCAAAAGATAAGTATCTCGTTCCTCCTATGGAGCAGCTCTTGTAGACTGTATCTGAATCCTTTTTTTTTTCACTTCTAGAATGATTCTCAGGATAC
Source organism: Picea glauca (assembly GCA_000966675.3). Taxonomy (NCBI): domain Eukaryota; kingdom Viridiplantae; phylum Streptophyta; class Pinopsida; order Pinales; family Pinaceae; genus Picea; species Picea glauca. Next base: position 57,985 of record JZKD02S1605974.1, on the reverse strand, counting down.
AACTAGGTTTTGGTGTAAGAGGAAGACAGATTGAAGACAACTTTTCACACTAAGCGGGGTATTTTTGCCTATAAACACATGCCATTTAGGTTGATTAATGTAGGAGCAACCTCTAAGAGAGCCATGGATGTGGCCTTCAAAGGGATTATAAACAAATGTGTAGTTGTATATCTAGACGATGTCACAGTTTACTTCAAGAATAGAATAGATCACATCGCTCATCTCACCCACATTTTCGAAAGATGCAGGAAGTACGGAATATCTCTGAACCCAAAAAAGACTATATTTTGGGTGGGGGAAGGGAATTTGTTAGGCCAAATTATTTCTAAGGATGGTATCAATATTGACCTTGAACGAGTAAAGGCCATCTCGCAGCTCCCACTGCCTCATAACAAGAAGGCCACGCAATCTTTCTTTGGGAAAATTAATTTCGTAAGGAAATTCACACCTGATTTCACAGAGATAGTCAAACTGCTACAAAGGATGGTGCTAAAAGATGTAGAATTTGAATGGAGTGAGGAAGAGAGAAAATACTTTAATGAAATCAAAATTGCTTTTTCCCAAGCCCCTGTTTTACGGAGTCCCAACTTCAACAAGGATTTCTTCCTTTACACTTTTGCCTCTGATCAATCCCTAGTTGCAATCCTCGATGAAAAGGATGACAAGAACAATGAGGCCCCTATCTCATTTATGAGCACAAACCTCCAAGGACTCGAGCTTAATTACCCTTCCATTGACAAACAAGCTTATGTGGTCTATAAGGCAGTAAAACACTTTAGAGCCTATATCCTCAAGAACCATACTAAGGTTATAATGCCCCATATAGTGGTGAGGTCACTTTTCACACAACGGGAAACGGGAGAAAGGAGAGGTAGTTGGATGGTGGTGATCTAAGAATTCAATCTAGACATTAAACCAACAAAGATATTCAGAGGCCAAGGGTTACATAAGTTGGTTACAGAATCCCAAGGCCCGGGGGAACTAGAGAATTCGAGTTGGGATAATGAGTTGTCCCTATGGTGTAGTGAAGTAACGTATATCCCACCTGAGCAAGATTTTTGGTATACCGACTTATCTTATTTCTTGCATCACAACACCTGCTCCGACCACTTAAGGCCTAGGGAAAGGAGAGCACTCATGCTGAAATCCACTCAGTATTGTCTCATTAATTCTGTACTTTTTTTAGGGAATTATGATGGTGTGTTGCTAAGATGCCTTGAAAAAGATGACGTTGAGAGAGTGTTATAGGAACTTCATGATGGTCTGACGAGGGGGCATTTCACAGGAGAAACCACAACACACCAAATTTTAAAGGTAGGATATTATTGCCCAACTTTATTCAGGGACACATAGACATATGTTAGGAAATGCAAAGTTTGTCAATTTAGCGCTGGAAAAGAGAAAAGGGAAGCCATCCCATTGCAACCAGTGACAATTTCCAGACCTTTTGAGCAATGGGGGATAGACATAAAAAGAGAGATAAATATGAATTCGTCAAAACAACAGATATACATACTTATGACAACTAACTACTTTACGAGGCAGTCAGAAGGTATTCCCCTCACTCATGTTAGTGAAAAAGTGGTGATACAGTTTATGGAGCAACACATCATGACAAGGTTTGTGGTACCTTTTGTTTTGGAAATTGACAATGGTGCATATTTCCTTTCTACTCTCTTAACTGAATTTGCTTTAAATAAAGGGATTATTCTATGGTACTCTTCCAACTATTATCCACAAGGGAATTGCGTCATCGATTCTACTAATAAAAATCTGGTAAGAATCCCTAAGCAGACAATAGTTGAAAATCACTAGAACTGGCACAATGCACTTCATAATGCTCTATGGGATGACAGGGTAACCCCTAAGGAAGCTCTCAGGAATTCACCCTACTTTCTGGTGTATGGGAAATAATCCATCCTATCGACTAACCTATACCTCCCATCTTTGCAACTTTCTCAGTCCTCAATAGGTCAACCCTTATCCAACATGCAACATAGGGTTGACACCCTTCTTATGGTTGAAGAAGAAGGAGAAGAGGCTAGGAGGAGATTTGCAACCCACTAGTAGATAGTCAAAAAATGGTTTGATAAACATAAGACTAGAGATAGGAATTTTGAAGTGGGGGACTTAGTTCTCAAGCAGAATAAAATAAACGAGTGAAAGGGGAAACATTCAAAGTTCCAAAATATGTGGCTTGGACCTTTTCAAATTGTTGCGAAGATTGGGATAGGCAGGTACCATTTTCAAAACCTTAGGGGGGAGCTTGAAGCTCTTCCCATTAGCGGCCATGCCCTGAAACGTTTATTTTTGTAGCTGTCTGAAGATAGTCTCATGTATTATAGTTTGCATTTATTGCTTTCAATTGCTTTATTGCCTTTATAGTTGTTTGTTTGTTTTGAGTTTGATGGTTTTCATTTTTCAATATTTTGTCTTTCCTTTTCATCATTTGATTCTCTTGTTTTGATTGTATTGCAATCATGAGGATGTTTTGTGTTAAACTTATGGTGCAATCTGCTGAAACCAAGTCTTTATCTCTCAAATTTTATAAATTCACAGACCAATTAGGAGAAGGTTCTCTTGTCTAGAGACTTCAACGCAAGAGTGATTCATGTTTATGTATATAGATTACCCGGGGAATAAACAAATTGTATACCTCATGGTTTGGGGATACCGAAGGAAATGGAATACACAAAAGTATGGTTAATACCCCATATAGAGTAGAGTCAGTGCTCATTCTATTCAGAAAAGGAAAGGAATAGGAATGATAAGGTTCTGATCCTCCACCAAGAAACAAATATCCTCCTCCCTAGTTCATTCCTGGCATGTATACAACGAAGAACAAATGAAAAATAATAAGCTGGAATGTGTAATCTGGGAGGGTATGCATATATCTCCACCGGGGCTATGGACGCTCACTAGCAGTGGAGCAAGGTCTGTGATATCAAGGTGATTTTGTCGGGGCTATGGATTTTCACAGGGAACGGAGCAACACCATGGTAAGGTTTTTAACTTGGGAAAAGTAACAACACCATGTGTCATGGGCATCCATGAGTTCCAACTCAACTCTTGATAGGAAGGTATAAGTCATTGGTTTTATGGAAAGAATAATGGAATTAGATGAATCCCAGTGAGTGGTTGACAAGGATGTCTCCTAGGTTTTCTGTATACATACTTGTTAGTCATTTGTGAGTCATTGTCTCAAGCTGATAGCAAACTCCCAAAGCATCTATCAAGTATCATCGAGGAAAAACAAAGATTTTGGTTTCTACCATTTAATCGTCATTTGTTGAGCGATCAACACACCCTTAAAATTTCCAATTTTTTCGGATCACTTTTTCTTTTATTTGTTTGCATTGTCTCCTTTTGATTTTATGTAAGTTGTGTATTTACCATTTTTTTCCTAGTCTATTAATTGTTCTTACAATTTGACTTTTCTTTACAAAACCAAGAAAATACCAAAAAAATCTCATATTTTGCACAAGAGTAGAAAAAACATACGACACTTAATGATTTTCCAAGAAATGTCTTCGACATCATTGCTAGAAGAAAAGTTATCTGACACCTGACAGTCACTGCTCTAATATGTCGACGCCAATAAATATCGAGCGTCAAATAGACCAATACAAGTATCAAACCGTGCAACACATCCTCAAGTACATCAATGATGATTAACATCGAGCATCGGTCGTTTCAAATAGTAATCATGCGAATGCACAACTCACTCATAAAAGGGTCAATGTTGAGAGTGTCGGGCATCGATGATATCAACGAACAAACACTTGCCGAAAAATCCAATAAGTAGTCATTGACGTCGATTAACATCGGTCATGGACACCCGGTGATGTTCACAGGAAAAAGGTGCAAACAATGAGGTCGACGATGAATGTCGATAGACGTCGGCATCAACAGATCAGAAAAGGACAAAACTTATCCTTCAACATGTGCCCCTCTCCTTGTCGATGCCCGACTAATAATTAATAATGAGCAGTCTGGGTCGTCAGTTGGGTCTCTTTGAAGGCCTCCGAACTCATCATGATCGTCCCTCTATAGATTTCCCATTTGCATGCATTTCGATAATTTCCACTGGTTAATAGATGTTGTGTATGTATCTCGATTAATACACATGCACTAGAACATTATACCTTTGTATCCATCTAGATTGACGATTTGAACATATGTAAGTCTCTAAAATCCTCGAATGAGTAGAATTCCTTACTCCCGATCTTATATGTTGTTGCACACCAATCGCTGACCATTTGAAATCCCTGATAGACCATTCCAATGTCTCTTCATGTCGTCGATTCACTCATCGCATTTACTTCTAAGGCTGGAACACGCGATGTAAGAAATAAATAAAGATCTACAATAGATTATTTGTACTAAAGGGTGATGAGTTTTCTTGTGAGGGGCTAACTGATATTTATTTGAATCTATTTGTGAATGATTTCATAATTCACACATAAATGTTTAATTGTTTCACAATAACTCACATTTGATCAAGTTTCGCTTAAAGATTGAGTTGTTATGTATTTATCTTAAAGCTCAGGACTGATGAGTACTCGACCGGAGAAAATCTTCATGCGCAAGTATTTGTGATAATTGCCTCTGCATTTCTATTGATAGAATGGATACTGAGTTAAGTTGTTGTGTTGTAGGAAAGATGCCACCCAAACAACCTCTAACTTGTTGATCACCGAAGACCCCGAAGGGAGGAAATGTGCAAGTCGGAGAGGTGTCTAGCTCAAATAGTAAGAAGCTGGAGTTTTCCCCAAAGACGAAGGCAATGGTCAAAATGTCACAGAAGAAGCCAGCAAGTCGGCCTCTGCTTTTCAAAGATACAAACAACGGCACAACATCTAAGGTAACCATGCCCTCCTAGCTTGATTTATACAACAAAATTCATCACGAGAATTTCCCAGAGTTCACACTTCATAGCAACCTGGAGGTGAGGGAGTTGGATGACCAAATGTTCCATAACATTAGGTATTCTTCATTGTATATGGTGGCGGCTAGGACCCTTGTTTTACCGTGTGTGGAAACTCTAGAATGGATCATCCATCATGCCAATGCAGATAAATGCTTACTAAATAACAAATATGTAGAGTGTATCTACATCTTCTTGTCAACATAAGTATGCACATACTACAAACATAAGGATGTCGAAGTCAGGTTGAACAAGGATTTTGTCGTGGCGTTCTATGAACGTCGTAATACCAGTCTATTGTTGGCATCTCGATGGAGGAAAGACAAAAAAATTGTGAAGCGAGCCTCAGGGTGTTACAACATGTTGAAACTCCAGGAACCTTACATTTTCCTGATGACCCTGATCTATCGTCTATACAGGGCAAAGGATTGCTCCAAGTTCTCTGAGGCTTGGATTCCTTTGGCTTATATAGTAGCTATATCCAGAAGCATCCTCAACTGGGGATATATTATTTCTAAGCAATTAAGCACTAGGATAGAGGAAACTCAAAACACAAAAACCAGAGAAAGCCCTCCATTCTACATGGCGTCTTATTTCTTAGATGTGATATGTGTTAGGAATGTATTTCCAGCTTTGATTCTAAGTTCGCATATCTTTGAATTGTCGGTACATGTTTATTTCATCATCCTATGGGAGAACATGTACAAAATATCAATCTCTATAACATGTGATGGATTTATAGCTCGGGTGTACTCGCTGATCTTTAAAAAAGACTACCCAGGGCTCTCATAAGCAACAAGGAAAGTTCTATCCAAGATTGGGCATTGGTATCTAGAGGAAAGAAGCACATATATTAGAATTTTCAGAGCCACTGGTGCACCACATCTGCTACCAATCCATGTGCCCAATAAACTAGTGTTGGGAGGAATTTGCTACCAGACAAGAAAAGGGTATTTATCCCCTATTGCAAGGGTTCAATGCTTCTTTAGTAAGAGACAAGAAAAGGGTATTTATACCCTATGGGTTTTATGTAGGTTACCATTTCATGAAGGGCACTACACAGGCTAGACAAGGAGATCAGAGTCAAATGGAGTACAGGTTTTTTACCGTGAGATACAGGGAACATGACCCTAGGAAACTGGTGGTTGAGCATGCTAATCAGGTGATATCCCATTGGCCATGTGTGCATGATGACTTTGAGGATGAAATCTTCACAAATAATACCTTGAACTAGGATGAAGTATTGCGAAGAAAAGAAAAAACAAACCCAATCAGGTTCATGACCTTGCATGGGGATGAACAATTAGACTTTTTAGAGAAAATAGTTGAGTCAGTGGCACAAGTGCAGTAGGAACATTCAGAGTAGACAACAAACAGGTTAAAGGCACAAAGAATCTTAGAAGAAGCAAAAATAATCATTCAAGTACAACGGGAGATTGTCATAACACCACAAATAACATTTGTGGTAATAAGCCCAGTCATTCTCAGAGAAGAAGGGGATTTGGTAAACCCTGGAGATACCTCAATTAGGGAATACAATGAAAAACATAGTTCATAACAAACACCTACAGGAGAACTAAAAGCTGAGCCAACAACTACAGTTTCAACAAACCCATCTGACCTAAGGGGATTGGCTCATGTTATTGTTGATTTGATCACAGTATATGATAATGATGTAGAGGAGGTGTATCATGTAGTTCCAAAGATGTTGGACACAAATTACCCCAAGGATAACAACCTTTGGACATAGAGGCAGGTCTAAATACAAATAAAGGCCATATCACCTCTTCAAATCAAGCCTCATAGTCACTGGATAGACAGGAAGGTTGTAACAAAGGTCGAGATGAGCCAAGAGATAGAGAGAAAACCAAAACTCTAAGGAACAAAGACGAGGATGGTAACATGGGCTGACATCACAAAGAATAAAACATAAGGAAAAGGGGAAGAACAAGGGAACCCTGATGCTGAGAATCCATTAGGAGGTAACACTAGCAAAGGAGCGGTTGATGAAGAGCTAGAGAGTAACAAAGGATCTGAAAATATCCAAACAATATCATCGACACATTCTACACTCCTAGGGTCAACGATTTCAGAAAAAACCACATCAGAAGGGGTCACCAAAAATACCTCCAACATTGAGCACGTTGGAGATTCGCCCATTAAGATAGGAGTCAGAAAAGGTAAGGAGGGAGTGCTTGAACATTTTCATACACCATGCAGCTTAGGAAATGCCCTCTCACAGGGTAAACAACCAATTCTAGAGCCTGTAGACAAGGCGATTGATGTCCAAGCTATATCTTATGACAGAAAGAGGTAAGTGGTGGTAAGAAGAACAAGAAAGAATAAAAGATTCACTATGGACAGTGCAATGTTAATTACCATGAAAGAGACCCTCCCGGATGCTAAGTAGTCTAAGGTGAGTGAACTATTGGAAGTAGGCATGGCTATATCCATTGCCACCATAGACAGAGCAAGAAAAGGATGAGCGTGAAGCTGACTCTATGAGAGTTGAGTCATTGCAACTTAGGCATCAAGTGGAATATTACCAGGACACGATGCAAGTAGTTAGATTCATGAGAGCTGAGTTGGGTGAGATCTATAGTCAATTTAAGTCTGAAAGAGAAATTTTTATGATCTAGACCCTTGGCTACCAAGAGGAAACCTTGATGGGCCTCATAGCTTACAAATACATGATGAAATAGTTTGAGAAATATCATCATGTGTTAGAACAAATCAAGTACATCAGAGAAATGTAGAAAGGTCGGGGAGAAGAGGAACATGGCGTCGGGATTCTCACAGACGAGAGCTTGGTTAGGTTCAAAACAAGAACAAAGTATTGGGTACAATTGATGAGTGAGCCACATCAAAGGATGTAGGAAAGATGGGAAGAATGTCTAGGGAATTGGAACAAAATTAATCAGAAGATGAGAAACCTTCGATTCCCAAAATTCGACACTCCTGACGACTTTGTCAACCTACAGATGATAGTCTAGCAATTCAAGGAGCTTGATGTTGAATTTGAAGTGGAAGCTCGAGAGATATGAATACTTGAAAAGGGACAAGTTAATAGATTCATCGATGGACCAATTGAGGTAGTGTGGGTCCTACGACATCTAGGCTTCGAGGTGGACAAATTTAGAGACCATGTGATGGAAATGAAAGATAAGCTCAGCATGTCGATGGAGCAACATCAATTCCCATATTTTCATACATGAGAGGATCTGTTCTCCCAGTGGTATGAGTATTACAGAGTGAACCCTTTAAGATGACTAAAGCTAATCGATAGCTTCCACATGGACACAATACACTTTATCTTTTGTTTTCTTTTGTTAAGTGAACATTGTTGTTTATTTTTTGCATGATATTTTCATATAAATAAAGAGGTCAACCTCGTTTTGAAGGGTCGACAGTTTTGTGTAATAGTTGATAGTTAGATGAAAAAATATTTTGGAGTTTAATATTGAAGCTCATCTCGAGCCGAAGACAATTGTTTTCCAATACAGTGGTCTACTGCAAGCTATTTAGTAAGATCATAATTTTATTTAACCTATATTAAATGATTATGATTGCTAAATGAATATTGGTATAAAGTTCGATGGTGTTTTAAAATAAGTTGTGTTATATTGTAATCAAAATTATTTCCAGTTATTGGTGCATATGATTCCCTTTCTTATATGATATTTGTTGTTTGATCAATACGAAAATATTATTATTTAATATTGATTGGAAATAAATGTCATTTACATGTTGGTGGTAACGGTTAACCTGCACTCAACCTTCTTCCGAACTTTGTTATTGAATACTTCAAAAATAAACTAATAACGAAAATAGTCTAGAAGATCCATCCTTAGACTGAAAGTAAAGCCCATCGAAACCTATCGGATCGTTCATTCGAAGAATCATGCTAATTTAAACAGAGAAGAGTCTAATTAGGACTCGTCTCTGGGCGTGATTCCTACTGTTGAGTTAAAGGGAATTTTGACCCCTCAACATGCCTATTCACTTGATTTTAGGGGATTCTTCAGTTGGTTTTAGGGCTTCTTCACTTGGTTTTAGGGCTTCTTCAAGGTTCCTTCAAGGATCCATTTGTGCACAACTCAAAGTGGGCACGTGGAAACAACCACATGTCATCTCATCTCGTAAGGGCCATGCTTAAAATATATGCCTTTATGGGACCACTTTGGTGTTATATACACTTATGTCAAGGATCCTTCAAGGCACTTCAAGGCTTCTTCAAGTGGGCACATCATTATTACTTCAAGGGCTTCTTCAGTTTTCTTTGACATTGAATTGTCATCATGGCTTGACTACTGCGTGTTGGCTTCTCAAGGTTTCATAAACATGTCTTCAAGGCTTCTTCTCTTAGCTTCGTGGATTCAAGTCTTCTTCACTTGGCTTCATGGATTCAATACTCAAGCAATATCAAGGCTTCTTTACTTGGCTTCATGGCTTCAAGGCTTCTTTACTTGGCTTCATGTCTTCATGGCTTCATGGGTTCAAGGCTTCTTTACTTGGCTTCATGGGTTCAAGGCTTCTTCACTTGGCCCCATGGCTATAATACTCAAACACTTTACCTTTTTCATTGCCACATCATCATCATCATTGTTACATCATCATCATCACTGCCACTTTGACATCAATGACAACATTTTCTCAATACTTGGATCTTTGTTTTGGATATCATCAAATTAGAATGAAGTAAGATGACATCCCAAAATAACCTTTAGAACACAAGAAGGTCATTATGAGTTTTTAGTGATGCCATTTAGCATTACTAATGCACCTTCAACATTTCAAAGATTGATGAATTATATTTTCAAACCCTTCCTTGGAGAATTTGTGTTAGTAGTTTTTGATGATATACGAATCTACAATGAATATTGGTAAGAACTTGTACAACATGTTGAAATGATCTCAAAACTATTGGAAGATCAACAACTACATGCAAATCCTTCCAAGTGTGCCTATGGGGTTCAAGAAGTGAAATATTTGGGTCATATTGTATCTCATGAATGCGTCAAAGTGGACCCTAAAAAAATTAAAGGTATGATGGAATGTCCAATTCCCAAAACCTTGAAGAATCTTAGAGGATTCCTAGGATTGACAGGTTATGACATCAAGTTTGATAAGAAGTCAAATAACATCACCTCTAACAACGTTATTAAAATAGGAGGCATCTTCTTGGACTCGAAAAGCAACTAAGGCTTTTGAAAACTTAAGGATCTTATTATAACAGTTAGTCGACTGTAGAAGTGAGATAGAGGGGTCAGTCGAATAGACAGTTAGAGTCAACTGACCAAGTAGTTAAGAATTGTAACTGACAAGTAACTATGTGACATCTATATATGTATGTGACTATGTAATAGAGAGAGAAAAAGGTTGTTTTGACACATGTAACAAAAGTCTGTTTGATGTTTCTCCCATTACTTGTGTATGTTTCTGTGTATCTCTATTTGAGCTTATATATGATTTTGTAACATATGATTCTCTGTGTAAGGAATTACTAGTAACCTCTTGTGATTTCTCTCATATTACAAAATTGGTTTTGTTGCTGGTAGCTCTGAACTCGGGCATGTATGAAATAAAAATCACATGGATGTTAAGCTTGGAAGACATACGCGAATGGTGGGAGCGCGAAATCAATAATTAAATAAAAAAATACGCAAGGAGGAATTGACTGACGTTGGCAGAAGCATGTACTTAGTTCTTCTAAAAAACACACGAACAATTCTTGGACGCAATTCTAGAGGCACTATTCAAATATCTCAATCAATTACCTAATGTGCAAACTCACTCAAGATGAATAATTAATGTACAAATTAATAAACGGAGGAAGAAAAAATATGAATGAGTGGTTTGAAATAATCGTATGTGATTATATTGAAGAAAAATCAATCGAAGACAAATGGTTAGTCGAAATGGTAAAACACAAATTTTACACCAACTTGCACGACGGTTTCATTTGCACCTCCCATCCTTGCTTCATAAATTTTTTCTATATAAGGGAGTTGGAGACATTGTCGAATACCAATCCTTTTTGTCCAATCCTCCTCCAAACTCGAATTGGGAAGAAAATCGAGAAGATTGGAAACAATTCCTTGAAGGCAATTACAAAGATACAAAAGAATCTTGGGATTATTTTTTAAAGAAATGAAAATAGCAAGAATGATCAACACAGTGGACTTCGAGTAAGTTGGGTCGGCGATGGAGGGTTGGATAATTCATGAAATGATATAATTTGAAGTCGATTGCACCAAAGTAAAAAATGTATCAAGTCGGTGGGGAGATAATTGATACAAGAGATAAAATCAAGTCAAGAGGGAATTCTACACGAAGAATGTGAGTTTATAAACCCCCAGCTAATATTCAAAGGTTGGAGTGGGACAAAAGGATAAAGAGGCAAGAAGAGTTATGAAATGTAAGGGATCCTAGAAGTTCACATCGAAAATCTACCTAGGCACGACAATTCATTGGAGCATCCCTAGAGAGCACCTCGACAACTCCTGGGAGGAATACAATCTCGTAAGTGAGTGTGGCAGTCGGTGGTGCTCAATATGCAATCGACAGAGTTGATGGTATGGATATTGATAATTCGGGACTTGTGATTGGATTATATGCCCCAAGAAGTGCTAGCCTGTGCATTACAAACTTCTTTCATCAAAGACTTGATATGGATACTCAATCAGTGAAGGTATGGTGTTGAACCAATAATGACAGTCATATAAGAGACACACTTCTAATTGAAGCACAAGAAAATACTCAAAATCAACCAGAGGATATATTCCTCAATATAAGAGATCTGGCGAAATTCGTCCCCCTGCCAAATTTACTTCTTGAAGATTCTGACAAACAATGAAAACGAATTGACGCAACCTTTGAGAGGACGATTCGTAGAATATAGAGATAAAAGTTGTTAGATGGAAAATATAATCTTAAGCATAGAACAAACACAACCAACACTAGAATACGATGCAACTAAAGACCAACGACATATCGTATTAGTTGAGTTGAACACTAAGATTTCGACTCCCCAAAATAAGATTGTATCAACTTCGCAGTCGACCTCTAATTAAAATCTTGCAATAGTTTTGATTCATATAAACCCCAAGAAAGCCACAATGGGCCTTAACCATATTCCCATTTATAAAGGTGATGAAGATCCCAAATGACATTGGTTCATTTGTGTGAGATTTTGGGATGTAGATGACATTACCGACGAAGATAAGTAGATGGCACAATTTGGTGTCGCGCTTCAAGCTAGGGCCCTCACCCGGTTCATGAATTTCACAGACAATCAACGACGATTGAAGGCAAAGATAAAACAAAGTTTACTCACAATATTTAAAACAAAAGATGTAAGCCACTTGGCCGGGCAAAAACTGAAATAGATCAGACAAAGTTCTAGCAAAATCATTCATGAATGTGATAAAACATTCAAATATGTGTTAAGTCAAACTCCTTATGTAATAGAAGAAAGATTACTTGTATAATGGTATGTGGCGGGATTGTTACAAAAAATTCAAGCACCATTACGAATGTATGACATCATGTCCTGTGAAGAGGCACTCTAAAAATCTTAGCGTATAGAGATGGATGACAAAGGAGCAATAATTTCATCAGCAATCGAGAAAAGATTAGAATAAAAAATCGCATAATTACAAAAATCCATAAAAAACATGTCCATTTCATGAAACAAACTTTGGTGCACTATTTGCTTCAGTGAAGGACATACAAAAGACTACTGTAAATTTAGTGACGCGCTGGATCCAGTAGTATGATGTATCCAAATCAAAACATTCTGCGACATACGTGAAGGCGTAACAAATCACACAACGAGGCACTGCCCATATAATATAAGAAATGTCTGACCAAAATGGTGCCATATATGTAAAGAAAACAAACACTCTACACATGAATGTCGGTTAAATGGGAAAAAGATAACGAATATTCATTCAGAGTACCACACGTAGACGGTCGACCGAAGTGTCAACCGAGTAAACAAAAATGGATATAGAGGTCGAGGTCGCAGGGGTTATCAAGGAAGAGATGGATATAGAGGAGGACGAGGACAACCAGGCAAGGACGTGGTCAAGGTCGTTATTATTGCTTTAATTGTTGGAAGGAGGACCACATAACTCCTAATTGCACCATAAAAGACATAACTAATCTTTAGTTCTGTAATATATGTGCAGTGGGTGACGACTCACTTGAAGATTGCCTGATTGTATTAGAGAAACGTGAACATCTTGCATACAGTTCCCAAGCATGATATTCTAAATTCAAAAAATCTCCACGTAATAAAAATATTAGGAGAAGGTGAATACATCTATCCAGATCTGCCAACCCGACAAAGAAGATACCGTAATACATATCTCGATCCTAAACATGAGGAAAAAATAACGTGGGAAGCAATGAAGTTTTTTAAGAATATCGACCAATACAAATCGAACAAAAATAGGGGAAAATAGTAAAGTATTTTAGACATTGCTCTAGAAGAATTTATCCAATTATTAAAATAAAAGCAATCGTTCGGTCACCTTATCGACTTACTCAACATTCTAAGAGAATATAGGGAGGATCAAAGACCGTTAAAAAATCTTCGAAAGTTGTCACATGAGAGGCATACAAATGACTTCAACCCGCAAGTCGAATTAGAAATTGATGACCACATGATCAAACAGGTAGTAGTCGACTTCGGCTTGCAAGTAAACATCCTCCTCGAAGAAAATCTGATTTGACTTGGAAAACCCCCGCTAGTTCCAACAACAAACATCCTAAAGCTAGTGGATCAAAGGTTCGTTGAACCAATTGACACACTCAAAAGTGTTATAACTTCCATAATGGGAATCCCAAAAAGAGTCGACTTTGAAGTCATTAACCTAGTCGAAGGCATCCCTCCATATCCTGCATTAGTCGGAATACCATGGGGTCGAAATAAACTTGAAAGGGACAAAATTAAACTGAAAGGTAGTGAGAAGAAGATTATCATACCCTTGGACCCAAAAGAAGGAAAACCTTAGGTCGAAACATGGGATGAAACACAAGAGGCTCATCGTCTGTATCAAATAATGAACGAACAAAAAGACAACGTTGAACCAAATGTTGAAGGAGAAATCTTTGTCGGAACACCATTGTTAATAAGGCATAATTCTGATATAGAACTTTACGGCTGGAAAATGGAGAATTATGAAGCGCAAGATAAGGAGTGTTGGTTGATATAATCAATCCTAATAAAACGATTGAGAGCATGCTTCTCAATACAAAAAGTCCCTATCGTGCTAGAGAAAAAGATAAAACAAACACCAACACTCATTTTGACTAATACACAAATAATATCTTCCTTATGGTTTAGTGAAGGAAACTCCCCAATGACACATCTCGATGAAGTATCCAAATCAGTTAGAGAGCAGGGGAGGGTGCAAAGTCTAGTAGAATCATTCACTGACCAGGAAGCCCGATGGTGGGAAACCCATGCACCACGAATGCAAATGTGGAACACCGCTACCTTATACTTTGTAGAAAGATTTGGCGGAAAGAAGTTGTCAGCGGAAATCGACAGCTCGACTTTCAAGCCTGGATTTGACCCAGTCGCACACATTCACCAATGCGAGAATGAGTGTAAAAGAGTGGATATAGGGATGAACGGGTATGGACACATATGTTCTAGAATACATTTGATGACATAGCACATAAGTGGTATAAAATTGAATAAGCATGTGGTCGCCTATTCAACTGGAATGAAATTAAATAAAATTTTATCAGAAATTTTTAATTCATCTCAAAGGAGGCGCATTTGTGAGAGGCTGAAAAATAAATCAAAAACTTTCTCGAAAATCAAAATCCTGACAAACTAGAAAAGAGAGGCAAAGCCAAAGTTGACATAGGGTCGACATCGACTTGCATTTTTGTGTCGGCACAAAACCAATACAGTACAAGGGCTCGTCGAGTAGACATGGAAAACACAATTTTTCCAGGACAAAGTTTGAAATGGAAAAGAAGTCATCCTCGAGTAAATAATTATGTAAAGACAGTTTATTCAATATCCAAGGAAGACACACAAAAACCTGAATTCCCCCCAAGTTATAACATGGTTGTAGAAGGAGAACGATAACTAGATGAATCCAAAGCCCCAGAGTCGATGGAAGTGGAAATTAAAACCAATGAATTTGACATCTCAATAGATGGTTAACCTAAATTAGCAAAAATCAGTGACTATTGGTCAAACAAACAAACAACAAAAATAGTCGACCTATTGTGAGAATATTAGGACATTTTCACTCGAGATCACAAATACATGAAAGGATTGGCGCAATAGATGAGGGAGATGAAAATCGACATCATCCCTGGGGCCAAGCCCATAAAAAAATGACCATATAAGTTAGTACACAAATATAAACCCATAGTTCAAAAAGAGATAGAGACAATGATAGCCAGCGACATCATATACCCTATCGACAAGCCAGAATGGGCAAGTTTGATGGTCATGCAACCTAAAAAGCACAACCCAAAGAAACTAAGAATATGCATTGACTTCTGCAGACTAAACAAGCTAATAGTAATCGATCCATTCCTAATGTCATTCGATGAAATTATCAATGAAGTTGTTGAGCATGAATGTTGATCCTTCACATACGACTTCTCGGGCTATGACCAAGTACCAATCACAAAGGAGGATCAGTGAAAAACAACATTTGTCTCTCAGTTCGGGTCATTCGTATATAGAGTAATGTCGTTTGGGCTCAAGAATGCTCCAACAATATTCTCTTAGATAGTGGTCAAAGCATTTCATGATATATATACAAAACAATGGTTGTGTACTTCGACGACTGGACAATTTACAACCTATTGAAATATCACGTCCAATGGCTCAAAATGATGTTGGAGAGATGTCGACAAATTCACTTATCATTGAATATCAAAAAATGTATCTTTTCCACACTCATAGGTATCTTGTTGGGTCACATTGTATGCAAAGATGGAATGAAGGTTGACATGGACAAAATCAAATTTACTATCGACTTGAACCCTCCAATCAATCAAAAGCAAATAAAAATCTTCGTTGGGCATATTGGATGTTATAGAAATTTTATGCACAATTAATTTGACATAACCTTCCCAATCGACGAGCTGCTGAAAAAAGAAGTTGAATTCCAATGGAGTCAAGAATGCAATGAATATTTTGAGCTGTTAAAGAGGAATCTCATAGAAGCACCTATATTAATATTTCTAGACTAGTCTTGAAATTTCCCTGTTAGTGTTGACGCATAGAACGTTATTGTTGGCTCCGTTCTAGCCCAACCATACGAAGATATGGTTGATCACCCAAATGCATACGCCAGTCGAAAGTTGAATAAAGTAGATTGAAACTATTCAATGGTAGAATGGGAGGCTTTATCCTTGATATTTGCCCTATAAAATTTTTGACATTACTTATTGGCAAATCCATTCATCTTCTTCATGGACCATCAGATACTTAAGTATTTAGTAAACAAGCCAGTCCATTAGGGAAAAATATGTCGATGGCTACTAGTGTTCCAAGAGTTCAACTTTGAAGTAGTAGTTCAACCGGGAAAAAAGAATGCCGACCCAGACCATCTATCTAGACTTGACACAGGAGAAGATTTGACTAGGATAGAGGACGAATTACCTAATGCACATCTATTTCGGGTCGAAGCTGACCCCAAGGAACTCGAATAAATTGCAAATGTTTTAGAAGAGGGGAAAGCTCATGATGATCTCCCAACAAATAAAAAGAAGATCCTAGCATTCAAAGTAGCACCATTCACTCTCGTGAATGGATACCTTTATAAGCTAGGAACTAATGCTATTCTGAGAAGGTACACACAAGAACATGAATGAGAAGATATATCAATGAAGTGCACATGGACCCTATGGGAGGTCATTTCAAGCTAACACGACAACCAGGAAAATCCTTCAGGTAGGTCTCTCGTGGCTAACCTTACATAAGGATTTTCGAGAACAAGTGAAGAAGTGCGATAAATGCTAGAGGATGGGCCAACCCTTGTGGAAAAATTAAATGCCATTACAAATGAAAAATCCTAGTTTACCGTTTGATATATGGGCTATCGAATTTGTTAGCCCCTTCCCAAAAAGAGGCAAGAGAAATGGGGCAAAGTCAATCATCACAGTAGTCAAATATTTAACCAAATGGGCAAAAGCAAAACCAGTTGAAAACTTTACAAAAGAGACATCGACCAAATTCATATATGAAAAATATAATAACAAGATTTGATTGTCTTTTAACATTGATCGACAATCAAGGAACATATTTTGTCAATGGCACAATTGAAATATTACTTAAAAATTTCATGATCGACCACAGGAAGACGCCCACCTATCATCCACAAGACAATGGCGTTGTCGAGTCCTTTAACAAAATATTGCACAAGGGCCTAACAAAATTATGTGCACTTGATAGGGACGATTGGGATGATAAGGTCCCAACAATATTGTGGGCATACAAAACAACATATAAAAGATCGACTGTTCAAATGCCACTTAAGCTTGTTTATGGTCAAGAAGTCGTAATCCCATTACACTTATATGCTAATGCAGGAAGGATAACATCTATGCTTTAATTCGACCATATGCTAAATACAAGACAACACTTCTATCAGATTAACCAATTAGAGGAGGAAAGGATACTCAAACAACAACATCAAGAAGCTCAAAAGAATCAACAAAAATCTTGACACAACCGACACATCTGGAATAAAGATATTAACACATGAGATTTTGTATTATTATATGACAGTCGAATAAAGGGCAAGCCATGAAAATTAAAAATTGCATGGTTGGGTCCTTACGTGGTCGAGGGCATTTGACCCTAGGGAGTAGTTCAACTAAAGACTTTGTAAGGGCATCCCTTTCAGAATTTAATAAATGAGGCCCAACTAAAGAAATATAACACATAGCAGCCTCAAGATTTGTTAGTGAAAACATCTTTGGGGGTGCCAACATGATCCAACTAGGTCGAAAACCCTTCGGGGTGGCCTAAGTCGAGTCATAAATAAATAAAATAAGAAACGAAAAAAAAATAATAATAAAAGTAAAAACAAAACAAGTAATAAAAAGGAAAAAGAAAGGTTAAATAAAACAAAAACGAGATTAATATAAACAATAAACAAGTTGGTTATGGAAATTAGGTACAAAATTGTTCAAAGGCTAGAAGTTATATGACCGAATTGAACCACCAAAAAGCATTCATTCATGCCTAACATGGGGAGAGAAAAGAGTCCTTGGCCATCGTAGAGGATTCTTAGAGAATATAACTAGAAAGTCAAAAGAAGCTCAACACCAAGACAAGATTTATGCCATCTTCTAAAAAAATGAGCCAATCAGTCAAGTGAAAGAGAAGTATCCCACTCAATCAAATGCGAAATTCTTTCATCAAGCGAGTGTGAACATTATAAAGCAAGCAAGCATGGACATTATAAATCGAGTGAGAGTGATAACTTTCAAACAAATCCACAAAAAGAACACGGCGTCAAGAAGTCAAATATCAACTATGTCGACCATGAAAAAAGAAGTCGCTTGGTCAGACGATTGGACTGAATATCTTCGATTGATTGGAAGAACCAATTCAACCAGATCATCTAAGAAAACCAAACAACAAAATTCAACCAAGTCGAGCGCTCCCCAATACAATAAAATCGACTTAGTCGAGATAACTGACCATCGAGAGTAATTCGACGCAATTAATGCATGACGGGACCGACTCATCTGCCATTTCACCATCGACACAACCATCCCCTCACATGAACAAGCATTTATACCCACCATAACTATCGATGCAGGTGAATCAATGGAATCATTGGTTGAATTAATCTCCATTTCATCGCTAACCTTTAAATTTAGAGGAGGCATATGACTTTGTTTCTTTATTATTCACTTCTGAGCATAATAGCACTCAAAGCACTGAAATTGCAACTAAGAATTTGACCTCAAAACTTCATAAACTAAATTCTAAAACTGACCAACAACAAGTTGTAGCCATGCCAAGAATGAGAGGCCAAGTCACAGACTCCCCGGTCGAGCGATGAACAAAATCCAATTTCGACAGAGCTGCCGCAACAGGGCTAGAAGTCTGTATGCAAAAAATCCACGGATTTAAAATGGAGGAAATCGACTAGGTGAGACATTGGCAAAACTTCACTACATTGGGGAAGAAAGGTGGAGTGTGGAAATAAGAAACAAAATTTTTGGAGAAAGTTGACATCTGGTATTTCTTAGGTGCACCGCATGTAGCATACTTTGGCAGATGGAAATAAGACGCCATGGAATTCCTCTTTAGTCGATACCACAATGGGAATTTATGGCTAGACTATCCAATAGGAGTCACTGGAGGATTGATACATTGTATCATAGGGGTACCACACGGGGGCACCATAGTGCCAAAAATCCTAAATTCAAACAACTGGATACAGTTCCTTATAGGAGGAACTTCAACAAAGAATCCAAATGGGTTGTTAATCAACATGGTAACAAAACTTAGAGTGAAATGAACTTGTGTTATAGTTTCACTAAGCTTCACGGCTATAGGCCGGGCATTTGATGTCAAGCTCACGATGTTGGAGTCTATTGGCCAAATTCTTCAAACATGTGCAAAATTCGACTGTGTTGAATACTCAGCTGCAACAATAAAAAATAACTACACAAAATTCCAGGAAAATGGGCGTGCCATAAAATTCTCATCCCTGCTAATTTGGCTCGCCATGAGTCAAGTGAATCTAGTCAAGGAGCCAACATTTACAACAAAACAGAGTCCAACTATGGATAACTACATTTTTTTTTCACTAGGAGCAGTCGGCTCATCCGAGTTCATGCCTACTGATGAAATGTTTAGGAGCTGGCTCAATAACTTGGAAAATGTCTCATATAGATGGAGGGTCGACCAAAAAGTTTGACGGGCATTGTCGTCGAACACCCAAATCTAGTTCAGTCTCGACATGACTAAAGTATGGTGTGGAATGCATGATGGGTCAACACCAATAGAATTAGAATATCAACTGATGAAGCTACAAATATTTCAAGAGATCGACAGACAATTTGGGTATGAAACATAAATCCCACCATAGGTTCTACATGATAGCTCGACCTTTCTAACACCTTTGATAGATGAAAAGCAGGAGGAGGAAAGAGAAGCAACATTGTACACAATCTCCTTTATTGAAGATCTAGGCATGGAAGGATGCACTCATGTGAAGAGAACCCTGGTAAAAAGAAAGCAACATGAAAGAATAACCAAATGAAAACAATCAATCTAACCTGATGTTGCTCCAGAGGATGTGGAAATTATTTGGAAAGAAGCATTTATGTTGGATACTGCACTTAATTTTGATGACCCTGCAACATGGGAAATTGTTTTCTCTCTCACAAATAGGATAGTCGATAAGGTTGAAATGTAAGAAAAAAAACTTGACAAGACAAAGAAGTTACCATGAATATACTAAAGTTGAGTGTCAAACCACCATTCCAGGAAGAATTGACAACCCTCAAAGAAAAACATGTTGAAGCATAAAAAACCATAGTAGCCCCGAAAAAAGTAGGTTGAAACAAGAAAACAGAAAAAACAAAGACTGAAAGATCATGCGGAGGAGAGTATAGGTAGGATGACCGCAGCTACATCGCATCGAGCAAAAACAAATAGACCCGACCCAAGTACTAAACAATTCCAAAAAGATAAAGAACAAGGGCAACCATAGTTGACCTTACAAGGGATTCACCTCTGGTTCAGCCTACCTCAGTTGTCGAATAAATAACAACAACAACAAAGCCACCCAAGTATCTTCCGAAGAAACTATTTCAGATTTGTCGCCCAACGAAAGAAACCAAGAAAGTGCAAGGCAGTCTAGATCAGAAGAAGTCAAGGTAATCATATAGTATGAAACTGGGACAAAGCATTTTCCAGTCAAGTCGGCTCCTCCAAGCAATTCGAATCCACCTGACATGACTCAAGCATAAATGGGTCCAAGAAGAGTAATTCAATTGAGTCATTCTGATGCATCGACAATAATTGACCCACAAAAACACACAGAAGTAGAAGGACAAGGAGAAAAAAACACTCAAGGGATAGAACACACTATTATGGCTCATAATTCAGTCGATAATGAGCCTATCATAGTGCCAACAGGTGGAACTGATCCTCCCGGGAAATCCAACGAAGAGTCGAGAAAAGACCAGCAGGAGAAACAAACATAGGGAAGGCAGACTAGACCAGAATAGTCGAATCAACATAGTGAGGAAAATGGAAAAGGGGATAACAATGTTGAGAAAGGGTCGTCGAAGAAAACAAGTCCTCCCCCAGAAGACCCTCCCTCTGGAAGTCCTAAGAAGAACTAAACAGATCCCCCCGAGTAGAATGAAAACATGGATCAGAACGATGCAGTGGGACATAATATCATTGAAAATGATGGTAGGACCAATGGAACTAATCCTCAGAGCACCACACAACCAGAAATAGGGGAAAACAATGAAGGAAACCTAGGAAATGATGATCAGATGAATAAAGGAAATGATTCTAATAAATACCAAGATAAAGAGATTGACTAAAACAAAGAGCAACAAAATGTCAAAAAGAAAGAGAAGAAGAAGATGATGATGATGATTACGAAAACAATCCAAAGAAAGGACAATACATCAAAGGTAACCACATTCACAACCTTTAAACCAATCAGGTCTTCGTAACTAACTTCAGAGACAATATTCGACCCATCAATGGCATTCGAAAAGCAAATGTTCGACTTGTACAACAAAGTTGCAAAAGAATCAATATGAACAAGGGAACACGTTTACGCTGGATGAGAGCGAGCGCTAGGGTTGTGCATCGAGCGATTAGGGCTTGAGGCTCATGGCGGCGCCAGGGGGCGGATCCCCCGCCCCCCCTTCGATTGCCGACGCCTTCC
>JZKD02S1605974.1:0-30990 GCA_000966675.3 Picea glauca | reverse complement strand
TCTGGGGCAGCGTCTCAGCGATTTGGAGCAGAAAGTGGAGGCCCTCACCAATGCATTCAGCAAGATAGCTGAAGCCTCGACTGAAGCTACCTCGAGCACCGGAAAAAGAGGGAAGGGCTAAGCATGCGGCTCCATTCTCAGTTAGCTAAAACCAGACCAGAATTTTGATTGCCTCTCTTCTAGATTTAGTAGTATGTATTAGCACAGTTATCTGGCTGGCAAGGGAACTACAGAGCGGTAGCTCTGGTCGATCATGTACGGGTTTGGCAGCCCTCTCTGCCTTAATATAAATAAAATCCCACAACCGTTTCTGTTAAAAAAAAAAACAAAGTTGCAAAAGAGTTGACTAATAGATAGAAAAGAGCCATGAAGGATGGCGATCAACTCACAACACGAAATAACAAGGAGAAACAAATATTTCAGGATTATGTGCTAATTGCAAAGGAAAAATTGGGTATTTAGCAACCAATAGAAAGAACAGACCCACTAGAAGAATTTAAAGGACTTGTCTAAGTATTGTTCGATGCAAGTGCTAAAAGTCAGTAAAAAATCCAAGACCTCAAGCGAACAAACAAAGAAATAAAATAGTTGCAAACTCAAACAATAAGAAGTAAACAAGACTTGATGGCCCACCAGACAACAATGATTCTGCAAACTGAATATGAAAAGTTCAAGGAGGTCTGAAAGCACTTGCAAGCAAATACCTCACAAGCAGGAATCTTAAATACAATGCTCAACAACTGTCCATCCTACTTTGCTACTACTTATAACAAGCTTAAGGCCCATAAGACAATAATTGTTGACTTGAGAACAACCAGAGAAATTACCAGGGGCCCAAAATTCAAATTATCCATATCAAATCATTTTGCAAAAGAAAAGTAAGTTGAGGTTGAACTGGCTAAGTGAGAAAGGGAATGGTTGGAAGAAGCAAACAAAGCTCAAGCACCAACAGATAATGCCATCAAGCACCTTGTCCAAGTTAAATAAAATATTAGGAAGACGAACAAAAGTTTGACCCAGAGTCAACTTGAGTACAAGATGCCCCCTTAGCAGATAAGCTAGACTTTTTGGAACAATTAAATTCATTGGGGATGGAGGCCCAATATTTCATTGACGAATGGCATATGTTTTCACAATACTTGCAAAAAATAGCACCAAGCATCTACCAAACAACATTAGAAGGATTGTCGCAATAGCCTACATCAAAGTTGGGGTCTGCGTCATCATATCGACAAAATTTTTAGTTCTTGAACCCGACAATATCATAGTTGAATTTCTTGACCACCAGTAATCAATCAATAAAACCGAAAATGGTTGTCGAAGGAACATAACAATCACACATGGACAAGAGAACAACATCATTGCCTCCTCATGTAAAATTGCATGAATGGACAATTCTCGAAGAAATAATTGGGAAAAGAGAGCAACCATAGGATCACACCCAAAGAAAACACCATGATCAGGTAGTCGTCACACATTCCTTTTTTATTCGAATGTATATACAAATCCCTCCTCCAACTTCATTTTTGCCTTCGACACTTA
The DNA here is from genome assembly GCA_000966675.3 of Picea glauca. Lineage (NCBI taxonomy): Eukaryota > Viridiplantae > Streptophyta > Pinopsida > Pinales > Pinaceae > Picea > Picea glauca. The sequence goes on along the minus strand of JZKD02S1605974.1, from coordinate 29,448 downwards.
AGAAAATTTTGAGGCACAAGTTGGCAGATTAACAAAGTACCCAAAGCCCATCAGTCAACAGATTGAAGAAATATTTTGAAGAATTCAAATCCAAGAACATACAACCTGTAGTATCAGAGTCAGTTTGAATATTCCAACAGTAGTTGCCTTCAAAATTCTTCTCTCCTTCAAAGAATCTATTACTTCTTTCTCGTTCTCAAAAACTATATCTCTCTCTCTTTCTAAAAAATGATGTAACCTACTGGTAAAAACCTCATTGGGGGCGCCAAAAGGGTCTGTAAAATTCTTCTAAATGTGATAGTCATACTCCCCCCCTTACTCGGAACAAGTAATGAATTAAGGGGGGGAGAGGGGGGGGGGGGAGATGTTATAGGAGAGAAGTTGGATAAAGGGGTTGGTCAAACATACAATTAGAGTTGATCGACCAACTAGTTAAGAATTGTAACTGGCAAGTAATTGTTTGTGTGTGTGTGTGTGTGTGTGACTATGTAATAAAGAGAGAGGAAGATTGTTTTGACACATACAATAAAAATTTATTTTATGGTTCTCCCATTACTTGTGTATGCTTCCTTGTATCTCCAGGTGTGCTTATATATAATGTTGTAACGTATGTTTCTCTATGTAAGGAACTATTGGTAACCTCTCATACTTTCTCTCAGACTACAACATATCCTATTTCTACGACTCCTATCCCGGCCATGCATAACTTCACAGAAACCTTTATTGTGGAGTGTGATGCCTCAAGACTTGGTATTGGTGCAATTTTTATGCAAGAAGGAGGGCCTCTTGCTTTTGAAAGCAACCATCTTGAGGAAATAACTTACTTAAACCCATTTATGAAAAGGAAATGTTGGCCATATTACATGCAATTAAGAAATGACACCCTAACCTGATAGGAAGACACTTCAAGGTAAAAACAAATCATGATAGATTGAAGTAATTATTGGAACAACAATTACCTTTAGAAGAACAACAAATATGGGTTACAAATATGTAAGGTTATGACTTTGAAATTATCTACAAAAAAGGAAAACAAAATATGTTGTTGAGGAAAGAAGAAGACAAGGAGGATTTACTATGTGTTATTTTTATTCCACAATATGATTGGGTGGAAGAAGCAAGGATAGAATGGAAGCAAGATTGGAAGGTATGCAAGTTCATTCAACAAATACAAGAATACTCAAGTGCATTAAATAAATTTGTGTGGAAGAATGATTTATTGTGGAATCAAGATCACCTATATTTATGTTTCCCAACTCAAACAAAAGGTCCTTTTGAAATTGCAAACTTCTCATATATGAGGACATTCAAGGTTCTTGAAAACTTACCACATGATCAAGAAGGATTTTTTCTAGGAAGGTCTTAAAACTAATGTTAAAAATTTTGTGGTTGAATGTGTGGTTTGTCAACAAAATAAGCTAGAGACAATCAAGACAACGAGTCTCTTACAACCATTATCTATACAAGTGGATTTTATTACAGGTCTACCCAAGTTTGAAGAAAAGAATGTCATCATGGTAATAGTGGATCGACTCACAAAGTATGCCCATTTTTTCTCTCTTTCTCATCCTTTTAAAGCAAGTACAATACCAACAACATTTATGGAAACAATTTTAAAGCTACATGGAATCCCCAAGATTATTGAAAGTGACATATATCTAATTTATCCTTCAACATATTATTTTCTAATCAATCAACTTATCTTGTCCCTAATGATGGATGGAGTGTCCACTCGAAACGTTGGACGTTTCCAAACTATCTACACAATTAATCCAGAAAGTTCTACAATAGTCCAATTTTCACAAGAAGTTTTTGGATTGAATTATTTTCTTGTTTAGGTACTCAATTGGCTCACAAATCCTCTTACCATCCTCGATCTGATGGGAAAACTGAGATTTTGAATAAATGTCTAGAAGGGTATCTTTGTTGCTTTGCATATAACAAAACATTATTATGTTTTTTCTAATATTACCCCTCCCCCCACCCTCATATGAGGGTGGGGTTGGGGAGTAATATTAGAGAAAACATAATAATGTATTCTCTAATATAACCCCCTACCCCCACCCTCATATAAATAAACACAATGAGTCAAGTGGTTGCCCTTGTCAAAATGGTGGTTAAACACGTCCTTCCATACTTCATCAAAAATGCCCCCATTTATGGCACTTTATGGATATCATCCTCCATCCATCACATCACCCTCGAGAGGGAAAGTGAAGGTCCATGCAATGGAAGACCATTTAGAGCACTAACAAGAGGTTCTCAAACTATTGAAGGAGAACTTGGTCACAACACAAAATATGACGAAACAACAAGCAAATCAACGTCGCAGTGAAAGGGAATTTGAAGCGAGGGATTGGGTTTTTTTTAGGCTACAACCATACAAACATATGTTACTCAAGCAATAAAAGAAGGACAATAAATTAGCACTCAAGTATTATGGTCCACGTAATGTGTTTCAAAGGATCGGAAGTATGGCTTACAAATTGGAGTTGCCTCAATCTTCATGTGTACATCCAATCTTCCATGTTTCTTACTTAAATAAGGTAATTAGGGACAAGATCCTAGTTCAAACTATTTTTCTAGAAATTAATAAAAAAGGGAAAATCATACTATAACTAGAAACGAGCCTTGAAATAAGGATTAAGCAACTGCGAAATCAAGCAATTACTAAGTACCTCATCAAGTGGAAGAACCTATTAGTATAAGATGTGACATGGGAAGATGAATTCTTCATGCAGAAACATCTACAATTAATCAAGTGATGAGGACAACACTTGTTTGAATGAGAGGGGCATGTCAAGCCCTAGACAAAACCCCGTGTAGATCCCTAGATACTAAGTTATTATATTTCTATTGTTATATTAGTGGTGTCGGCTAGACCCTTTAATTGTAATTATACCCTTTGCCTCCTATATATACACCAATAATATTGTAAAAGTAGGTTGCCACCTTGAAGGGGCTTATCTTTCATTCTTATAACTAATTCTCAAGACATTGATTTTCACGCTATTTTGGTGTTTGTTTCATATCATGTGCACACACACACACACACACACACATATGTATGTATGTTTATATACACGCGCACAACACACACACACACACACACACACACACACACGTGTGTGTGTGTGTGTGTGTGTGTGTGTGTGTGTGTGTTGGATGCAAATGGTCATTTTTATGTTCATTATTTGAATTTTTGCATTGAATACAATAAAAAATGGTTGAAATAAAATATTTTATTGCCACAAACTTAAGGAAAGTGCACACTATTTGAGTTGATACCTTAGTTAGCCCAAGTTTTTGACTGCATCGACCTAGTTGTCCTTTGAAATTCTTGCTTTCTAAATTTGATATTAAAAGACTTCGAAAAATCGTTTTTGAGGAAACCAAGAGGTGGGGGTGACCTTTCACTTACCCATTTAGCCTTCTATAAAAGAGGAGGAAGAAGATCTTTGGGTTGGGGGGGGGTGTGGTGGGTAAGGAGAGAGCAAATATAGCTTTATTATGCTAATGCATCATATTTAAGTTGCTTCCCTCTAGAGGTAAATTCTATTTATTTGCTTTATGTATGTAATTCTTTGCAAGTATCTATATCACTAACACTGCCATGATCAAAGATACCATTCAAACAATGTGATTTTGGGGTTAGTAAAGGCTCTACCCTCTCTAGGTCTTCATCCCACTTTTCTTTAAATTGGTGTGAACATTCTCATATTTACATGAAGCTAGGTCAAATGTTGGAACTACTGGGGTTATTATTAGTTGTACATAAAACTTCATTTATGAATAAATATCATTTGGTCATAAGTGCACTTTTTTCTCTATGTATTTTATTTACGTCATAACTTTTCTTTGCTTAGCTTGCAAGCAACACTTTTCAATTTCCTTTTTCTAGTTTATTTGTTGTACATATGCATAATTTAGTTGTTGTACATATGCATGTTGTATTTAATGATTATTGTTGAGTCCTCGAAATGGACTCATTTTGTCACAGTTCTATCTTATACTTCCCTTTAAAAGCCTATATCCATGCCTCGGTTATATTCCGTTTCACTCCTTTTTGACATAAAAACATAATCAACTACATAAATTATGCATTGAAGAAGGTTAGAGGTAATTTGTCCATTCTTATGTTTAATTTCATTCTTCTTAGTGCATAGTGATTTAATTAACTATTATTGTAATGAGTAGCTACATAATCTTTCGATTCTCTAGCAACTCATATTACATTTATGTATCCTGTTTACTAAGATGAGTTTTTGCAGTGAATTTGTTGATCCACAGGGATGCGACCAACCTTGGACTAAACCCTGACATATGGAAGGCATCAAAATGTTCCAGAAGCTCATCTACTTGTCAACATAGCCCATTGATCCTCCAACTTGGAGCAGAAGCAAAGTCAAACTTACTGATCAACACGTACATATGGCATAATGCACAAAACCGACTTCATCAGAACAAAGCACGAAGAGGGAACAAGATTGTAACAGAGAATTTCATGCATTATGTCATGAATTTCTCTAATACGTGGATGATCAAGTTGAATCCATACATCGACGAAAGATCTAGATCTGATTTGGCAATCTGTGCATATGTAATTGGATACACACTATTTTTGAGATTTGTATAGTTTGGATCTCAACAATTCTATTTCTATTGTATAAATACAAGTGATTAGATCCTCAGAAAACAACCATCATTACTCTTTGTTATTGAATTGATGTAAACTTATTTGTTGATTAATATAAAGTTTCTAGTTACTATTCATTTACATGAGTTATTAATTTTTCCTTTCTAAGAGTTTAGTCTTATATGATTTCGCCAAATAGCATTCCCCAAGCCAGGAGGGTCCCCTGAGGAGGAGCACGCTATTCATTTCCTTAAGAATAATTGGCATTGAGTTTTTATTTATGCAAATGTGTGATTTCCTAATTCTGTCATTTTCTTTGTACAATGTATTCATTTTTGTTTGCATAGAAGTAACTAATCTCGCAACCATTAATTGAATAATCAAGTGTTATGGTCAACATGAACTCTCATTATACTAAGTGATTGAAATAATTCTATAATAGTCCAGTAGATTGGTGGTTTTACATATTGGAATTATTTTTGTGTTTTTATGACTTTTTTTTTACATTGTTATGTTCTTTTTGCAGTTGAATAGATCTCTGTTTCTGCAACTAAGGCAAATGAGCAGTTTTTTCTTATGCATGATTAGATAGATCAGAACTAGTACCTACATATATTTTGCATTGCACTTCATTAGTTTACGATCCCCAAGTCAATAATTTAATGTAACAAAGTTCAACTAATTGGATTGATTGACATTTTTTGCATTGTTGTCGGGGAAGTGCAAAGAGACATTTAGTTTTTCTTTCTTTTAAAATGCACATAATCATTGATCTTTTTGGTATATGTGCAGATAATCATGCTACAGAAAACTGACCATCTCTATCGGAACTCAAAGTAGCCTACTAAGAGAATCAAGGAACTATAGAGCAGTTGTGTTTCGTTGCACCAAAAAGACCTTGGCAACCAAGGAATTCATGTATATCTCAAGACCCCTCTCAACAATTTAATCCTTGTTTTTCTCAACAATACCCCCAACAAAATTGAACCATTCTTGTGCCTTGGAAAGCATGGGCACCTTAGCAATTCCAAAGCCAACCTTGACAACAAGGTTGGTGAGGATTTGCCTATGGGACCATGCCCACTAGTCGTATCCTATGCAGCGACAATACACCCAATACCCTACACAAAACCAGTATCCCCCACAAGTCCAACAACCATATTCTAATTAGTCACCGCAACCACAAATTTCACAACCACAACAACTTCAAATACCATCAAATCAACCTCCCAAACCAACCCAAATACCTGCACAACCCATTTCTAACCCCAATAATAAAGTAGCACATCCTGCTTACAATGTTGAGCTACAAAATTTTCCCACTTACATGATTACTTCTCTTGGTATAATCGATATTCATCTTAGATCAGGAAAAGTACTTCATCAAGATGCACCTATTATTGTTGAAGAACATGTAGAGGAGGAAACTCATAATCAAATAAAAAACAATGATAATATAGATCCAATAAATCAAACTTCTTCATCTACAATAAATCAAACTCAATAATCCAGTTCTCCACCTTGCCCAGAAAGGTTGGCATTAGAAAAGCAAATCACTAAAACATGATATGATTTATTAGATGAGTAAAATAATGTTTGTATCAAAATTCCATCATTTCAAGCAATCAAAGACATTCTAATTTATGACCCACAAACAATGCAAGTGATTGGTAACCTAGCAGACCTTATGTCGGGTAAAATCAATATGCAAAAATATGTTGATCCTAGTAGCTCCATTATAAAAATCCACATCAACAATGTTGCAATCGCAAACACATTGATAGATTTAGGAGCAACAATAAATGTAAAAACAAAAGGTACCATGAATTAATTACAATTGTATAATCTTCGTAATACACCCACAATTTTACAATTAGTTAATAGATCAACAATAAAAACAAAAGGTGCATTAGAGGATATAATATTCTCCTTGGATTCTTGGGAGTACCCTGTGGATTTCATGGTTTTTAAACCAAAAACTAACTTGGGTGGGCACCCACTAAATCTAGGAAGGCCTTGGTTAGCTACAACTGATGCTTTAATCAGTTGTAGATCAGGGGATATGACAATTGCACACGAGGATTCAATAAATAAATTTAATCTATATCCACCAGCTAAAGCTTTGACTGAATCTGAATGTACACAATGCTTTCAAGACACAAATGATAAAGAGGAAATAGTGCAACCTTTTTTAAATATTGACCAAGTTATGAATCTAAATAATGATATCGAGGAAAATCAAATCATCAATCTTATTAATAATTATGATTCTACTCAATATCACGGGGAGCAATATGCTCTTGATCATAAACATATACTGGACAAAGATTTTCAAGAAATTTGTACTATGGATACTTTATCAACAATCTCATAAACAATGTCTTCTGATGCATCAATGTCGGGATCAAGTAATGAAGCTATTGAAATTTTTCAAGGAAAAACTCTAAATATCAATTCTAAACTTGAAGGAATTCAAAAAGAGCAATTAATCAAAACATTACAAAAACATTATGGTGTATTCATATGGGAATACACTGGTATGTGTGGAACCCACCCTAATACATGTATTCATCATATCTACATAGAGGATAATTTCAAGCCTATCAAGAGCCCCAAAGACATATAAATTCACTCTTGAAAGAAATTGTGAAAGATGCACTGCATAAATTACTAAATGTTAATTTTATATATCCAATTTATGACAGTCAATCGGTATCTCCACTGGTGATTATTCCTAAGAAAAATGGTAAATGGTGTGTTTGCGTAGACTATAGGGAATTGGATAAAGTAAATTTAAAAAATCATTTTCCTCTACCTTTTACAGGTCAGGTCTTAGTTACACTAGTAGGTAAAAAATACTTTTCCTTTTTGGATGGATTTAGTGGTTATAACCAAATACAAATAGCTCCATAGGATCAATACAAAACAACATTCGCATGTCCATGGGGTATGTACACTTACAAAGTACTTCCTTTTGGTTTGTGTAATGCGCCTGTAACTCTTCAATGTGTTGTACTAGGTATATTTTCTGATATTATCCGTGATTGTGTATAAGTATATATGGATGATTTCATTGTCTATGGAAATACTTTCAAGGAAGCATTAGAAAATTCATAAAAGGTTTTAATTAGATGTCAGGAAACAAATTTGGCATTAAGTAATGAGAAATGTTTAGTGTTATAAACTTAAGGAATTTTTTTGGGTCACCGTGTGTCTTCTGCAGATATAAAAGTGGATCCAGCAAAGATAGAAGTCATTTCCAATCTTCCAGTGCCAAAGACCCAAAAATATGTTAGAATTTTCCTAGGCCATGTTGGTTACTATGGAAGATTCAATGAAAATTTCATGAAAATTGCATCTCCATTATTCAAACTTCTTACCAATGATAGTAATTTTTTCTAGAACATTCCATGCCACACTGCTTTTGAAATTGTAAAAGAGAAACTTTATGTAGCACCTATTTTAATAGGACCAAATTGGTCCCTTCCATTCTATATGACTATATATGCCTCTAACACAACTTTAGAAGCAGTGCTAGGACAAAATGAAAATCAATTATCTTATGCCATCTATTTTGTGAGTAAAAACTTGACACCCCTTAAATTGAATTATACAGTTATGGAAAAAAAGTTCCTTGCAGTAGTGCATGCCATCAACAAATTTAGGCACTATATTACAAGGTATGAAATCTTCAACCACATTGACCACTCAACCATTAGGTACTTAATGAATAAACCAATTACTAATGGTAGGGTTACTAGGTGGCTTCTTTTATTACAAGAATTTAATATCACTATATTAGATAGACCTGGTAAGGAGAATGTTGCTACATATTTTCTCTCCAGGATTCATAATGAAGGTGAATTAATTCTTGTTAATGATCATTTCCCTGATGAGCATATTTTTGCAATATCTACTAAATCTCCTTGGTTTGCAGATATTGTTAACTATCTAGATACATGAAAATTACCTCAACATATTTCTACAAAGGAGAACCAAAGATCATTAAACTTGGTGCCACTTACTCATGGATTGGTGGAGAACTCTTTTGTATTAGACCTGATCTTATCATTCGGAGGTGCGTACGAGAAGATGAAGTATTTGGCATATTGAAGGCATGGCACGACAAGCCATGTGGAGGCCATTTTGTTCACAAAAGAACCACATATAAATTCCTTCATTTAGGGTATTATTGGCCCACTCTTTTCATATATGCCAAGAAATACGTTAGAAATTGTGATAGTTTCTAGCGGATGGGTATACTGGTGCAAGAAGACACCTTGCCTCTACAACCTCAGGTACAAATAGAACCATTTGAAAAATGGGCCTTTGATTTTGTAAGACCTATTTTTCCAATGTCTAGGAAGAAAAAGTGTATTTTGGTATGTACTAACTATGTCACTAAATGGGTAGAAGTTAAACCTATTTTACATGCTAATGAACAAGTTGTTCTAGATTTTTTATTCGAGGACATATCTACTCGTTTTGGTGTCCCAAGAGAAATTGTAACAGATCAAGGCACTCAATTCACATCAAAGCTTGTCTAGAATATCATAGAACAATATGAGATCAAGCATCAAAAGTCATCCCCTTACCGTCTGCAAGACAATGGGCAAGTGGAATCCACAAACAAGGTTCTTGAATCCATCTTGACCAAAACTGTTCAGTTACACCATCAAGATTGGGCAGATAGGCTTCTGAAGACACTTGGGGCTCATTAGATCACATGGAGGAACACTAATGCGCATACACCATATGAGCTTGTGTATGGAAAACAAGTTTTGTTTCCTGTTGAGTTCCAAATCAAGACTTTCGTAATAGTAGCCAAGCTTGGGATGGATCTTTCAGAGTCACAACAATAGAGGTTGGCACAATTAAATGAATTGGACGAGATCCACCATGATGAAGTTCAACATACTACCATCATCCAACAACAAAGATCGAGATGGCCTGACAAATTTATCAAGAAAAAGAAATTCAAACCAGGTGATTGGGATCTCTTATTTGATTCTAGATTTAAATTTTTTAAAGGAAAGCTTAGTACTCAATGGTTTAGGCCATATGCGATAAAGACGGCCTTTGACAATGTATCAATCAAAATTAAAACCATCGATGAAGAGGGCATTTCTTTTCTAGTAAATGGGAACATATTAAGGTTATATCAGAAACCGACTAATAAAGAAGAATTTGTTCAAAACTTGCTTCAGCAATTAGAGATGGAGATAGTGAGTAAGGGAAGTTCTTCCCCTACTCTTATCTTGGGATGATTATTTTCTCTTATTGTTCTAAAAAACTAAATAAATATATAATAATAATAATAATATCCTTTTCGAGCACAACTAGGTTTTAGATGTTTGTAGGGATCTAGATCAGAAATCATCCCCGAGCGATTCTAAGAAGGAAGTTGATTGAGACGAAGGGGCACTGGATATGCATGAACCTCATGGACATAGGGGAGGGGATGCCAACCCCCTCATATAACAACAATGAAGTGCCAAGAGCCCGGAGCAAGTGACCTTCCTTTGAGTCATTTCCACATCTCACAGAGTAGATTATGCAGGATGCGCAACAGTTTGGCAAGGCCATGGATGTAGAAGTAGAGTCCTCCCACCCAAAAGTGACTCGTATGTGGGAGTTAAGGAAATGTATTCCACAATCTACCATTTCTCCAAGGTATGTAATCAACTCAGCTAGGGTACGAGAGAATATTCAATTTATGAAAGAGCATGCTTTGATAGGAAATTCACGGGCCTATGGCCCTCTGAACGAGATCTCATGCATTAGATAAAGACATGGTGGAACCCTAAGGGTCACTATGAACATCAATTGAGCTCGAAGGGTTTTCTCACAATCATTTTCTTCAATATTGAGGATAAGGACCACATCTTCAAAAATAACCTGTATTTCTTCAACTCAGCAAGGTTATATCTCAAATTCTGGATAGATCACTTTAGTCCATAAAAAGAGGACTTCACTTTTGCACCTATATAGATTAGGATCTACTCCCTCCCATGTGAATTTTGGTTGGAGGAAATCCTCACAGGCATAGGTAATACCCTAGGAAGTTATATTAAATACTTTGAAGCCACTCGACAAAGACGATACACCTCTTATGCAAGTATCTGTATTTTTATGAATGTCTCAAAGGCCCTTCCAAGATCCTTAACCCTCAAATATCAAGATGAAGAATGGATCCAAACTATCGATTATGAGCACATACCTTTTTGTTGTAGGAAATTCCACAAGCATGGACACTTATTAAGAGATTTCTTCTTAAATACCCCAACAAATCCAACAAAGGAGAAGTCAAAAGATGGCTTTACCCAAGTTTCAAACTGGAAGAAACCCAACCCTAAGAAGCCAAGCCAAGAACAAGCCAAAAAACCCTCTACCAACAACTCCTTTGAAGTGTTAAATCAACTACCAAATTCCCAAGAAGTTGAAAACCCTCATCAACATGAAAATCGAAACAATGAAAAAGGCAAGTCCAAACAGGTTCACGATCATATATTAGAGAGGATAGTTTCACCTGAATCACTAGTGCAAATGGAAGTAGATCAATATGTAGGGAATGGAGGCGATACGGAGATGAATTTTGATGACAAGGATCTGGTTGACATAGACCTGGACAAGCTGGAGGAGGCTTACCTCAGAAAAGAGTTAAAATCTATTCCAATAGAACAACTATGCAAGGTCCACAAAGTATATATAGACTCAACAACAGGGGCTAACTCCCGCTTGGGCATCAGATTGGATCCAAGAAAAGAGACCAAAAGAACACCAGGGGAAAGTGAACGACGGGGATGCAAATCAAAACAACAACTGATAACAGAAGTAGTAAGCTTCATGATCAACTTCGACCAGATTCAAAGGCTCACTAAGGGTTTCTTCTCCTCTCCTCAACCCTCATCATCACAAAGATCCTCTCTTGGAATGTCAACAGTCTAAATAAAAGGATAAAACAGAGGGTTCTTCAAAATTATATAATGGTGGAAGATCCAGATATCCTTTTCCTTCAAGAAATGAAATGTGCAGGGGACGTTGTTGAAGAGATCTTCAGAAAATGATGGAGAGAGTGCAATTTTGTCTATAATGATTACAATGGGGCAGTAGGAGGCATTGGTATCTTATGGAACCCTGCGATAGTCATTATGAAGAACTTTTTCTCTATATCTTGGACGCTCTGTGCTCGATATAGGGCCATAGGTTCAAGTAAAGAAGGGATTTTGATAACTACTTACAGACCCCTATCAAATCTAGAGAAGGATTGTTTCTTGAAAACCCTAACAGATCTACGCATAGTAGTAGGTCCTCAAAGATGGATCATAGTTGGAGACTTTGACATCATCCTCACCTTAGAAGAAAAGTGAGGGGGTACTAGAAGACTCGACAAGGATAATGCAAATCTTCAGAGCCCGATCGAAGATCTTTATTTGAATGACATTGAAACCAGGAACGAAACCTTCACCTGGTCTAACAAGTGGTCTGGTTCTCAACATGTAGCATGTCAACTAGATCGATTTTTCATCTCAGAAACAATGATATTGTTGGATTACTGAGAGGGGGGTGAATCAGTAATAGAGCAATGCAATTCTTTTTAACAATAAAATGCAAGTGTTATATCATTGTGGCATTATAATCCAATAGTCGCAGAGTAAATAAACAATGAACAAATGAGAAATCATACACATACACAATACACCAGTGTTTTTATGTGGAAACCCAAAGCAGGAGAAAACCACAAAATGTTTTTTTCTTATATGTCTTTAAGAATTACATTCATTAGAAGCACCAACTTCCTTTGTTTTCTAGCTTCAACTGGAAGGAGGCTCCAACCCCCTAGTTTCTCAGGCTACAACCTGAGGGAAGCTCCAACTCACCAATTCTCTGGCTACAACCAGAAGAAGGCTACAACCCCCTATGTTCTCCAGCTACAATCGGAAGGTGGCTAGAACCACATGTCCTTGCCCCTTCCAACCGCCCTGTCGTAGAAGTAGAATGATTGAACCATTGTCACACTATCACTGTGAGATATACTACCGTAAAACTGTACCAATCAACCTTCACCAAACAACCTGTAACAACCTATACCAAACACCATGTAATCAACTTGTACCATAAACAAGTGCATCAACCATGCACCAACATGTACCTCGACATGTAGCATCAATGAACGCATCAACCATGCACCAAATATGTACCAATCATGCAACAAATACACATAAATTATGACTCATCAATATGTACCAACATCATCAACTATACACGTATTGTATGTGCCAACTCATCAACTACTTGTTTCAACCATGTACCCAACATGTACCTCAACCAAAAGCCCTCGTCAATTTCATCATCCAAATTTGATTTATAATTGTAATAGACCTGGTGTATATGATCACATACCTCCAAACCTTCCTTAACTTTAACAACAAGACACTAGCATTTTCATCAAACTTTACTTTAGTCTCACATGACTAATTTTGGATTAGTCAACAACCCTAACTTGAAATAATCATAACTATGTACCTGTAATGAATAAAGATCTGAAAATGGTACATAATGTTCTTTAGTGTCTTTGATGAAATTTCGCCAGGTTTCACTGCTTGGAACTTCTCAGAAAAAGAGTTATATCAAAAATGGCATACCTTGTTGAATTCTGGCTTATTCTAGAGAGCGAAATTGTAGAGCATGCCCTGCACGGAATATTTGTTTTCTGGATATGAAAATGGTACACATAATACTACAGACTGTACTCTAACCAATACATTTTTTCTTACTAAATTTGGATATGTTATGAAGAAGTTATTCCATTTTTACCCGAAACACTTGTTTTAGACTAGTTTCAGGACTAGCCATAAACCCTATTTTCCACGGAGTGTAAATCCAAAAATACAACGACCCACAAGCTAAAAATTTTATCACATCTACTTGTATATGTTTCCTCAGCAGACTCCATATTTCATGGTCTGAATCATTCTAGAAAAAAAGTTATTGCGAAAATGGTGAGATGCCCTATAAATAGCATACCTTAGAAAACATCATCAAAAGAATTTATCCTCCCTTGAATTTCGGCCTTCCTTACTTAACCTTCCCTCTGAAATTCGCCTTAAATATCCTTTGGTTACCTCAGTGACTTGTAGATATTCAATATGCTCAGGTGTGTTTAAATGAGAAACCCTTGCCTCTTATTTATACTTTTATGTAGCTTCCTCAAGGGGTTACCTTCTAACCATCTTAAACCACTTTCCTTATTTTAGGACTAACCCACTTCTAACCACTTGTTATCTTAGTAATTTCTCCATTAACTTTATTATTTAAATAATTTCTTTTGTATCCATTTTGACTTATAGTACACTCATCACTTCACTTTATTATTTAAATAATTTCTTCTTTGCAATCACTTTGACTACTTTGACCTTTTGGGGCTTCTAGATGACTCATGAGGGTTCTCCAACTTCACATGGCCATAACTCTGTAACCATGAGGAGTTATGTGACGCTCCACATACCATAGAAATGGCATGACATGTACTATCCATCTAGAATAGTATTACCTTCAAATATATTAAAATTCATACCATTATACATCAAACAAACTTGGGTCCATTACCCAAACCTTTGTACTACCAGAATTTGCTACCGAACTTTCTTCAAGGGTTGAAATCAATGACAACCAACCCAAATGATCAATAATATCCCCCTTTAACATTGATGGCAACACTTTGATGCAATACTGAAGTCATATCACTCATGCTCCCCCTTGAACCATGCCTATGTGCTCTTTCTCCAAGCATTTACATGTGCATCTGATGAATCTATCCCCCTTTGTCATCAATGAAAAATGTATCTTTCCATCTGGGGCTGCTCCCCCTGATTGAACTCTTCCTGAAACTGATCTCCCAACCTGAACTGTCCTCTTTATGGTGCTTTCTCGTGTAAATCTAAGACATATAAGATAAGCATTCAAAAGCATTCATTTTGGAGTAGAATTTACTCCAAGTCTCTAGCGAATATACTCAAAGGCTTCTCGTGGAAGAAGTTTTGTAAAGATGTTTGCCGCTTGTTCTTTTGTGCCCACATATTCCACTATGATGTTCTTCTCTGCAACTTGTTCCTGTAGAAAGTGATACTTGATTGGAATGTGCTTCGTATTGGAGTGCATCACTGGGTTCTTTGAGATACTGATGGCGCTTGTATTATCACAATAGATTGGAATGGGCTCATCATACTCAACATGTATATCTATCAGATTTTGTTTGATCCATAGAACTTGTGTACAACATCATGTTCATGAAATATACTCTGTTTCGGTTGTAGATAAAGATATTGATGATTGTTTCTTGCTTAGCCAAGATACTAAACATTCACTCAATTAGAATGTTGCTCCACTAGTGCTTCGTCGGTCATCAACGCAACGTGCCCAATCTGCATCTGTGTAGGCAATAACTGATAGATCATTTCCTTTTGGATACCATAATCCAAACTCCTATGTTCCTTTGAGATATATGAAAATCCTCTTCACTGCTAAGATATGTGATTCCTTTGGTGCTGCTTGAAATCATGCCACGTGTCCAACTACCTACATTACATCTGGTCTGGATGATGTCACATATAGTAAACTATCAATCATTGACATGTATTGCCTCTGGTCTGTAGACTTTGAATCATCATCTTTGCTCAACTTGCAACTGGTTTGCATAGGAGTGGTAACTGGTTTGCAATCTTCCATTCTGAGCCTCTTTAGCATTTCTCTGATATACTTAGTTTGAGAAATAAAAATTCCTTGGTTGCTTTGACGTATCTGAAGACCCGGAAAGAAGGATAGTTCTCCAAGCAATGACATTTCAAATTGATTATGCATATCCTTTGCAAATTTCTAGCTTAATTGGTCGTCATTACTTCCAAAAATAATATCATCAACATAAACTTCAATTAATAAAATACTATCTTGAGTTACCTTGATGTAGAGGTTGTTGTGTGCTCTTCCTTTTTTGAACCCTGCCTGTTGTAGATATTTATCCAATCTAGATTACCATGCTCTAGGAGCCTGTTTTAGACCATACAAGGCCTTCTTCAATTTGCACACTTAATCTTCATTCTCTGACAACTGAAATCCTTCCGGTTGTTTAATGTAGACTTCTTCTTCAAGTTTGATACACTTTAATATTCTTGGAGCATGCATAAGCTAAAAGCAATCGGATTGCTTCCATTCTGGCAACTGGGGAAAATGTCTCTTCAAAGTCGATTCCTTCAACCTGTGCGTATCCTTTACATACCAATCTAGCATTGTTCCTTGTAACGTGTCCATCTTCATTCAATTTATTTCTGAAAACCCACTTTGTGCCAATCACATTCTTATTCTTTGGTCTTGGAACCAATTCCTAAGTGTCATTCTTCTCTATTTTATCCAATTCTTCATCCATGGCCTTATTCCATAATTCATCCTTGCTGGCCTTTTCAAAACTGTTCAGTTCAATCGCAGATAAGAGAGCTAGGTGCATTTGTTCTGGTGAACGGATTCTTCTTCTAGTCTCAACACCTCCATCCTTGTTTTCGATAATCTGATATGAAGGATGATTCTTTTGTACTCATTTGCTATGTGTATTTGGAGGCACTTGTTGAACTTTCTCTTCTACTTTTGTTTGATCTTATTCATCTTCTTCTTCTACTTCTTCTTAGTAAAGTTGTTCCACTAATTCATTTTCTTCTTCTTCCTTTGATTCTCGTCTACCTATTACATCAATTGTTACATTGATGTTTTCCACAACTTTGTTCAATCTCATATTGTAACATTTGTATGCTTTCCTTGTACTCGAGTAACCAACAAATACTTCGTTGTCCACACGAGAGTCAAACTTTCCCATTCTTCCATCTTCTCTTTTGATATAGCATTTGCTTCCAAATACTTTGAAGTGCTTCACATTTGTTGGTCTTCCTTTCCATAGCTCGTAGGGAGTTTTGTCATTGTTGTTTATGAGCACTACTTTGTTTTGAATGTGAACTATTATATGCACTGCATGTGTCCAAAAAAATGTCTGTCAATTTTGAATCCATTAGCATTATTCTAGCCACTTCCTGTGTAATTATCATCCATTATGATAATGTTCATTTGTCTCTAAACCACTCTCTGAACCTTCTTTTCTTATCTCGCACTTCTGTGAATCGAAGGTAATTTTATGACCTTGGTCACACATTTGACCTACACTTAGAAGATTATGTTTCATATCTTCTACTAGTAGATCATTTTCTGCCTCGGTATTCTTGTTTCCAATTTTGACTATGTCTTTTCCAATGATTTTAGTTGAATCATCATTTCTAAAAGACACTGATCCATCTCTTTCCTTTATTAATGTAAGAAACCTGTCTTTATCACCTATCGCGTGTTTTGAACAACCACTGTCAACATACCAACCACATTTATTCTGCTTAGCTTGTAAAGCGAATGTGCATTCACCAATTTATGAATCCATGCTCTCGTCCACTGTCATATATATGTCCAAACCTAGTAAGTGTTCTTACGAATTCATCTCTATCCATACTATCCGAGACTCTACTGCACAATTGTTCATAATGTTGACCCATTTATCACTATGAAGTCTTCACTACTACAACTAATTAATCTATCAAACTGTACTTATGCTAATTGACTACTCTGGATCTGTCTACTCAAACTCTGCAAGTTGCTCGAAGGATGGTTCTTTGGTCCGTCACAACTATCACATAAACTCCCCCTATCTTATTATTCATATTACCTGGGAATCTCTAAGCCGAATGGCTCAGAACAGTTCCTGCTCTGATGTGTATTCATCATCATCTTCATTGGTAGCGACATCATCTCTCTGAGCTCTAACTTCTTTCTTCTTGTCTGTGGATTCATCTTTCACTACAATTCCTGGAAGTACAATCTCTTGAACCTGTTCCTTATTTACCTATCCTTATTTTCTTTCAGTTATTTTCCAAACATTTATGTATCTGACATATTTCTTTTTCTCTGTAGAATTTTCTTCATCTCGTTTTATTGCCAATCTTGCGATCTCTCGGACTTGGTATTTGTTCACACGTTCTTCTTGTTTTGTTATCCATACTTTCTTATATCTGAAATCGATGTTCTATTTCATGGAAGTATCGATCATGCTTCTACAATCACTAGTTGTGTGTCCATAGTTATGACATTTGTAACATTCAATGTTATGTAGCGCCACATAGGCATTTCTTGCTTGAACATTTCTTTTATAATCCCTACAATTTGCAACCTTATATCCAAAGTTAGTACAATAAAAACAATGACCATAAAAGAAAATTGCATACCTGCGAGTGAATGATCTTCTTTGTAGTGTAGTCCTTTTGAATTTCTGTCTTGACCAATCATGATCATGATTGAAGCTTCTTTGTGGCTTGAACATGGATGGTCTTCTTGAAGATGTATCTTTAATAGTTTTCTTAGATTCTGGTTGACCATGAATCCTTGCTTTTAGTATTTTTGCATAATTCTTGTTATTTTCTAACAACCTAAAGTGCTTCTCTTTATTCTCTACAATTGATACAGATGTTTTTGTCTCTTCAACGTTCTTTTTGAGCTTGACGATTTCACTTCTCAATGTGACAAATTCTTCTTCAAGCTTCTCAACCTATTCTTATTTATTTAATATCTGAGACTTCATGACTTCTTATGTTCTCTTCACTTCTTCAAGCTGAATTTTTAATGTAATTATTACTTCTTCAAGTACTTTCTCTTCTTGACCAAACTCCGACTCAAGCTAGTTTAGATCATTAGTTCTTTCCTTGAGATGGTCTGTCAATATCTTCTCTCTCATTTCTGCTTCTTCCTTCTGTGCTGCTATGTTGGATTCCAAATACTATTTTTGATCTTTAAGATTTTCTTTGATCTTTCTGGCATCTTCTAGCTGAGTTCTTAAGTTCTTGATGACCTACTGGGCTTCTTAAAAAATGTGAGCACTTTCCTTTTGTTTCATCAATTCCTTCTCGAGTGACTTGTTTTCTTCTCTTTCTTTTCTTAGTTCATCTAAAGCACTCATCAATTCTTCTTCATAATTGTATTCATTTTCAATTAGTTTTTCTGTCTCATGGCATTCTATTTCAAGATGTCCGCATTTTTCACAATTAAAGCAAAACAACAAACCTCTGTTGATTATGTACTCTTCATCTTTTGAATCTGTTTGACATGGTGAACATATTTCTTCTTCATCTGTACCTGCATCTTCTTTGGCATTTTATGAATCTGTGATGGGTGAAGAATATATGTCATGTAAATTATCCCAAAGTTCTTTGGTTGATGAACATTTACCAACATTTTCTCTTACTAGATTAGGTAATCTTTCCCAGATGAAATCCATTGTTATTTTTTTATTCTTCTTTAATTCCTTCTTGGTTGTAGTCTTTTCCAAAAATAATACCCCAGTTCCTGTAAAAATACTTTCGTCCTTCCACTCCACATCTCATACTTTAAACCATTCCGACCATTGAACAATGGTACTCCATTCTCAGAATAATCCATGATCTCCTTCCAGTGGTTAAACTGTTTCCTGAAGGAACCTGCTCTGAAACCAATTGTTGGATTACTGAGAGGAGGCGTGAATCAGTAATAGAGCAATGTAATCATTTTTAATTATAAAATGCAAGTGTTATATCAATGTAGCATTATCATCCAATAGTTGCAAAGTAAATAAACAATGAACAAATGAGCAATCATACACATACACAATACACCAATGTTTTTACATGGAAACCCAAAGTGGGAGAAAACCACATAATGTTTTTTCTTATATGTCTTCAAGAATGACATTCATTGGAAGCACCGACTTCCTTTTGTCTTACTAAATTTGGATATGTTATGAATAAGTTATGATATTTTTACCCGAAACACCTGTTTTAGACTATTTTTAGGACTAGCCACAAACCTTACTTTTCAATGGTGTGTCATCCAAGCCTTTTGCACCTTCCAAAGGAATTCACTAGGGGGATCCACTCTCTCCCTTCCTCTTCGCCATAATGGTCAAGGTTTCTGGGTCGTTACATAAAGGCCTCTATTGCAAATGGTTCTCTTCAAATCTTGTCACTGCATGGTTTACAACCAGCAGCCTCCCACAGTCAATTCATGGATGACACAACGTTAATGATCACTCCAACTGCACAAGAATCCTTGAAATTTAACTCAATCCTAATGGATTTCAGTGAGGCCTCTGACACCACCATTAACTTAGACAAATCCCAACTCTTTTTGTTCAATCTCCTATAGCCATTCATCATCATATCTCTCGCTTATTAGGAATTCCCAAGAGCTCCCTTCCGTCCAATTACCTTGGGATTCCCCTTTCTGATTCTACAGCCATAAACATATCATCGTATTCTCTCATTCAATCCCTAACCATTCACTTAACTCCTCGACTTTTAGAACCCTTAATCTAGTTGCTCGCCTTGTCCTCATGAAATTGGTCCTATAACCTATACCCATTTAACTTTTTTTGCTTTGGCAGCCCCACAATCTATTATCAAAGCCATTCGTAATTTTCAAAGAAGTTTTCTCTCGAAAGGCCACAAAACCGAGAAAAAATGGGCCCTGGTAAGCTAGGACAAAGTTTTCAAACCGAAGCTTAATGGGGGGGCTTGGTATTCAATATCCAAGCTTGCTAAATGAAGTGATGGGTGGCAAGATCTAGTGGCGCTAGTTTAAGCAACCAAATGAACTTTGGGCACAACTATGTATACAAAAATATGCTCTTAAGATCAATGTTGATCAACTCATTAGGATGGTGGATCAGATTCCATTCTCAAACATAAGAAATGCAACATGGTGTAATTTCCCTCTCATCCAAGAGCTTTCCTTTTAGGAGCTTCAAAGTGGAAAAGATGCTATGTTCTGGTCAGCCTCCTGGCAACAGTTGTCACCCCTACAATCCTTGGAAAGTATGCAACATATCCAAGCACAAATACAACAAGGTGACACTCTCAGGGTAGCCAACCTATGGAAGGAAGAACCCCTCCCCCCTCACTAGAGGAACTGGAAAGTTCTTCACAATGACCTCAATCTTCTAGTTGATTGTAATCTGCAACCCTGACAAGAATTAATAGCTTAAAGAAAGGTTTGTATTCAGGAGGGATCAAATATTTTGCAGTGGGTTCATTCTCTTCTTGGCACATTTTCAATTAACGAAGCTTACAATCTCTCGTCCAAGTTTCACCTCCAGCCAAAAGAAAATATCTTGAAAATATTCTGGCACTCTCACTTTTTGGCCAAAAATTTCCACTTTTTTATGGCTACTCGTGCAGAACCGCATACTCAATTGGGAAAATCTCTGGAAGAGAGGCTTCATTGGGCCATCTGTCTTCCACCTTTGTTTGCAACATGAGGAATCAAGGGAGCACCTACTTAATCAATGTTATTTTAGTGCAGAAATTTGGAACCAGGTCACACAAATCATGAGAAAAACAAACATAAATAGGGACAACATAATCAACACCCTGGATCATTAGGGTTCAATAGCCTTCACCAACCCAATTCTAAACAAGATTTGGCAGATCTTACTAGGTTTTGTGGTTTGGAAAATATGGAAGGAGAGAAATAAGAGAGTTTTTAATTCTAAACCTTCATCACCACCCCTTATCTGGTCTAAGGTCTTTGCTTACATACAAGAGACCATTCGTTCCCAACAGTGGCCCCAAGAAGCTCTCTCTTGCAACCCCAATGAAAACATCATCGTTTCTCAATGGCATCTGAATATTAACTCCAATCAACACCTCATCAGTCCCAACCCTAGTCCCCTGCTCACCTCAAGTTCCAAGTCCTGACACAGTCCTCCCCTTGGTTTCTTCAAGTTTCTTGCGTCTAAAGGCAATTGAGGACCAACTGGTTTTGGGGTGGTCATCAGAGATAGCAATGGGTAAATCACATACATCATGGTTGGAAATACAGACTTTGATTCTAACAAGTTTGTTGATCTTTGGGGCCTCATTAGAGGAATTCAACCTGCCTCCAGTTTGGGTTTGAATCAATGGATTATTGAAGGAGACTCCTAGGTAATCATCTCTTTGGCTACTAAAATAATTAATGACTCTAAACTGCGAAATTTTCCCCCAAATAGTGTCTTCTCAGTTCCCTGGAGGTCTTTCACTCCCTCCTACGCCCCTCTCTTATCCTCGTCCCCTCCCATGTCTGAAGAGAGGTAGATAAAATCGCTGACAAATTAGCAAATGAAGGAGTGTCTTTAGTGGGAGAATATCTCTCCATTGATGTTATTCTTCTACCAACTCCTTCTTTACTTTTTCAATGCCTTGATTTAGCTCACAAAGGTTGCCACCTAGAGAGAATGTGAACAATCATGTTGTCGCAGACTGCCGCCACCCTCCTCCTTTTATACCTCCTGATGCTGATCTTTAATGCAAATGAGATGGGTGGGCGTCTAGACCGTATGAGGAAGTTATTGTGCAAGTTTGGCATGTTGTTGGTTTCCATTCGTACTGGTACTTGGATGATGAGTGTCATCAATTCAAGCTCTATGGAATTTACCATGGAATTGGGATGAAAATGATTGGGGCTCGGTCTTCGTGGAGGAGGAATTCCCTCTGACTCCACCCCATCCTTTTGCTGCCTCCACAACGGTCACCCCTGTGAATGCCCATAATATTTTAACCCTTATGTTCAAGTGGATAGTAACTCTGTGGCTTAGAATCTAGAGGAGTACCGGGGTTTCCTCGTTCTAGAATAACAGGCTCCCATGTTAGTTAAAGAAGAGGTTTCGGAAAACGTTGGTCTAAATACAGTGGTTACACAGTTCGAGGAAGCGATACTCGAGTTGATTCCATAATAAGGCTTCTTTGAGGAGCAATCATGTCTCATATTTGAATTGTGCATGGGTGTTGTTGACCAGCTTCACCACCCGGAAATCCTCAATTGTCGGTTGGATATGTTCTTCGACTCTTTCTCAAGCGAGCTTGTGAAAAGAAGATCCCCAACCTGTTGTTAGCCTTTTTCCTTCGCTCTAGCTCCGCCTCACTTTCCGCGAGATGGTGGTGGTCAAGCTGCATATGGTGTATGACACTCTCCTGTTTATTTTTCATTTTGTTGAATGTTAGAAAACAACATAATCTTGGCTTTAGGCCCCCCTGTTTATCAGGTCTCTTTTGATTATCTTAGTTATATCAATTAGTATGGTTATGGACATATTTTCAAGGCCTGGGTTTGGTTTTGGTTTCCATGTTTTGGCATAACAGACTACAGGCTCCTCCATATGTATATGTTCTTTGAACCTTTGAGGTAATACAGTTTTTACTTACAAAATAATATATATATATGAAATAAAAAGTAAAGAAAAAATATATATAAGCACAGAATGTGAAAACCAGTTTATTGGCACAGTTGTGCAAGAATTATGTTTGAAAACCAAAGATGGAGACAAAATTCTCAAAATTCTTCAAATAAACAAACACGACATCTTCAACTCATGTTCAACATTTCTTTCTAGCACCTGAATTTTCAGCAATAAGTTGTTAGCAACCCACAAAGATTCAGTTTTGCAATATCAATCAGATAGATTCCTTTCACTCCATAATTCAAGAAGTTTTTGTTTAAATTTTTCATGGTTTTTCATAAAATAAGCTTAGCAACAATGACAAAATTGTTTTATATTTTCTCCTCAGTCCCAGAGTTTTATTAGTACAATAGGCTAGATCTTTTTACCAGGAATTATAGTTTGTGATTTCAGAATTACTGGGAAAAATATTATAATCAAAATTTTATTTTCTATAATTGCAAACTTTTTTCTGCAACTACCAAAGTTACTTATAGCTATTTTTCAAAGGAATTAAAAGATACTAATTAATTTTACCAACTTGCAAGTACGAGATCAACACGAATTGTGAATTTCATGCAATTTGTCATGAAATTCAATTATGGAAACTTCAAATTGCAATAGATTTAGATCTTCTACAAAAGACTTCGATCATCTTCTTCAACAACAACGTCAGTTTCTTCATCAACTTCTTCTTCAATAGCAACATCAATTTCTTCATCAACATCAACTTCTTCTTCAACATCAACACTAGGTCTCTTCAAGTATCAACATGAAATATTTTTCTTCTCCAGGATTCATTCTTCACCAGCATTCATCTTCAGTACCAGAACTTTCTCTTAAAAAGTGCAACAATCCAATCAACGGAACAACACTTTACATTCAACCTTGCTTCAGTTCCTGAGGTGGCGAATTCTACAGGTTACAGGTAAATCACAAAGCTAACGGTTTCTTAAATCATTTGTGCAATTAGATTTATGGGTTATATATAAGATGGACAATAAATCGAACCTCAAATCATGCATACTCAGTTTTTCCTAAGTCTATTATTCGTTCTCACGAATTGGATGTTATGCATACTCTTGAAATATTACCTTAACCATGCAATTCCTTTTGCTAAAACACTCTATCATATGATTTTTAATATGCATGGCGAAAATTTATTTTCAGCATGCATTATATTTCAAGAGTGATTAATTTGACCATCAAATCGACCCAATCATGAAGAAGCATCGCCCCAAATAGCAATAATAACACAAAAAACAATATGACCGTTTACATGATTTTGAATCATGAACTTTGTCCTCGCTGAAATCGCCCAAAATTTCCATTTTATTCGAGAAATTTGCCTTCTCTCATTATTGTTTCTTATCTTACCGTGTGACAAAGAGTCTGATTTTGTTTGAATTGTTGCTAATCTCGACATAATTTGAAGTATGGGGCCTGTGGTTAGATGGGAGCCAAATGGGATTGAGTTTTTTTAGGCATATCCTAAGTGTACGAGGTGATTCCAAAAGGCTAGGTTGTTTCCCTTTCTACATAAGTTTCAAGGGCACAAGAAATAGGTGGCTAAAGATTTTGTGAGAACATTTGATGGAACAAAAGCTTGAATTGATGACATTGAGCTCCAATTGACTGAGGCATTCATCTCATAGATGACAGAGCTACCTCAAGGTGGTGAACTTTGGTTAAAAAATAAGAGAATTCAAGGCGAAATATGGAAGGATTTCCTCAAAAATCCAGAACGAGCAGCAGACTGGAACAAAGGTATGCCTACCTCTGCATTTAAAAAGAAATGGCATGACATTTTATTCATTTTATAGAAGTACATAACATGTGAAGGAAGGTATGGGTTAGTCTCTTATTACCATCTCAGATTACTCATGAATTTTGTGAAAGGTTACGAGTTGGATATGCCCTTTTATTTTTTGACTAGTTTAAAGAAAATGGCTTCCACAATACAATGTAATCCCATGAATATAGAAGGTAGTCTGTTTCATTTTGGGTTAGTTAAAATGTTGGTGGAGGCTAGAGTACATGAGTAGAATGACGATTGGGAACAATTCCTGATCTATAACCATTATATTAAAGCCCTGTAACAATAGGGTCAAGATGAGAGAGTACCGAGAACAGATTCTGGTACAAAAATGAGGGTTTCCAAGTTGGAAATCTTTGAAACAAAGAGAGAAAGTCCTGAAGTATCTGGGATAGATAATATAGAGCTAGAAGATGAAGAATTGGAACATGTAAAGAATGAGAAGACCACAAAAGTCAAGGAGGTGATAGAACCTAAGAAGAAGAAAAGAAAGACATCAAAGAGAATAACAATGAAGAAACATAGCATGGAGTAGAAGGCATAAGAAGAAGTCAGGGTTTCAAACCTTTAAAATAAAAAATCAAGAGGAAGACCTCGGGGAAGCTTAACAAAGGGAGCCAATAAAGTCTAGAGTAGCGAATTGAAATCTGGAGACGAGAATTCAAAGTCTTGAGAATTAGGAAGCAAAGCAGAAGCAGTCCATAACAAGAAAAGGAAAATAGAAGCCATCATGCGAAGAACAACTAGGGGTATGAAAAAGGAATTAGTAGCAGAGAAGTATGATAGTAGTGAAGCCCATGACAAAGAGGTTATTGAACTTGAAGAGTCTAACAAAGAGCAACCAAATAGTATGAAGAAGACAAGTTCATGTAAAAAGCTCAGGTTTCAATTATTTTCCAGTTCATCACCTAGTTTTAAATTGCCAACTTATGACTCAAAGGAATTAGACAGAGATTTTAATAAGTTTGAGACTGATTATGAAGTCCATGATTCCCCCGAGATTGACAAAGAGCAAAAAAATGAACCTGTTCCCTCTTCTTTGAAAGAGAGGCGAATTGGAAACGTTAGAAAGTTAAAAGAAAAACTCGAGGAGCTAGCACTCCTTCATAATCATATCAAGTTAGAAAATTCATCTTTGAAAGCCAATATTTCTCAATTGTAAAAAGAGAAAGAGCATCTGGAATCTCATAAGAAGTTTGTTATGACCCAAGGGGGGCATATATAGGGTTAAAAGTATATGATATGATCCCAAGGGGGGCATATATGGGGCTAAATGTATTTGTAATGTGTAAATATATATGTGATAGGGTCGACCTAATAGTAAAGGGGCCTCATGTGCAGGTGTGAAAAGGTATACATAGAGATCATGTATTCATTATTGTAGGCATGTGAATTGTGATGTATAAATGTATTTGGTTATGTGGAGGAGGTTCTCCTATTATTTAAGAAGTTATTGTATAAATTATCTATCTTGGAGTTGTGCTTCATGCTTACATTCTATACATGGTGTGTACTTATGTTCTGTTATTATATTTTAATCATTTGGATCATAATATTTGGTATTAGAGCATTGATTTCGGGGTTTATCTTCCTCAAGCAAGTCATCTTGGAATTTTTGCTATAACTTTTTTTTTCGGGGCAGCTTTAGAAAGCTAAACTTGGAGTTTGTTTAGAAGACATATCAGAGTACCTATGTTACAAATTTGAGCTTCTGGGTCATTGTACTTTCAGAGATACACCCTATGGAATGTAGGGTTTTTGACTAGTCTTATAACTAGTCTCAAACATGTGTTATGGGTAAAACAGTCATATATTATTCATAGAGGATCCAAATTTCATGAGACTAGTTGCATTGGAAATAGGAAAGTATGTAGTATTTTGGGTGCAAATTTTAGAATCAGTCATCCAATATTGGACGTGTGCGATTCTATACAAGTTCACTCTCCAGAATAAGACAAAATTCAACAAGGTTTGGGAAAATTACCATAACTTTCATTTGGCACACCCAATTTTGCTCAGACTTATGGCATTGCATAGAAGGCATTTGAGAGTAATAAAAGCCACAGTTTTATACTCACAGGGGCCTAAAATTCATAAATACATAAGAAGGAAGGTCGACCAAGAGGACAAACTCCAAATCAGGGTTTCAAAGGCATGTTCACTTAAAACTATCATAACTTTTGATTGTGATGTCTGATTGAGTCGATTCAAAATCCATTGGAAAGAGAAAACATAGAACATTATATTGGAGCAAGGATTATAACTATTCGAGACCATTATACTTAATATGATAAGGTTGGAATTTGAGGATTGGGGTTATACCTCAATTAAGAATCAATGACAATACCTAACTTTAGTGGAGATGAAGATAAAGATGAAATCAGTCATATGGAATGGTTTATGATGGTAAAAGAATATGGTATGAGGAATAGTATGAGTCCTTATGGGGCATATTTTTATTTTTTTGGTGGAACCTCTAAATGGTGGAGAAGCCTTGATGAAGATACTAGACTCTACTCCACATGGGAAGAATTTGAAAAACTTTTCTCAAATAAATGGATCAAGTATACAAAAAAGTAGGAGATGTATAAAATTCAAGAGGAGTTAAAAGAAGCAAAAGAAGAGATCAAGAAGAAGAGTGATGAGTTGTCTAAGATACGAGACCTTAATGAAGCACTAGTTAAAGAAGTTCAAGAATTATAACAAGAAAATACTAGCAAAGGAAACTGSRAAAAAGATGAATCAAGGRAAGATTTKAAAAAGAAAGATGAAGAGATATGTAGATTACAAAACMATAATAAAAAACCATTGGATGAGGTTAAGAGATGGAAACAAGAAAAGAAGAATTAACAAAATCAATAWGAAATGAAAATCTTCAATGAAGAATCTACCAAAAGACTTGAAGAGGAAATTTGCAARA
The DNA here is from genome assembly GCA_000966675.3 of Picea glauca. NCBI lineage: Eukaryota > Viridiplantae > Streptophyta > Pinopsida > Pinales > Pinaceae > Picea > Picea glauca. Next base: position 1,772 of record JZKD02S1605974.1, on the reverse strand, counting down.
AGGTCAAGGAATCCCTAAATATTTATGAGGTAAAATTAGAAATGCAATCCAAAATTGAAGAAGGACRTTAGAATTTGATAGACGGGATCACATTCTAGCTTCAAAAGGAGAAAGGAGACAAGATTCAAGAAGGTCAACATAATATACTTSAAGAAGWTGAACTCMAGATAGAGGATGTACATGCAAAATRTGATGGTATTATCTCCAAGGCTAGAGTAATCAAAGGCCAAGCAAAGATGATCGAGGATGYCATTKTCTCTGAAAAKAAGATAGWTGAAATGGGTGTGCAGTGTGAAGAAAAAACATCAAATGTGAAACCATATCGACRCCCTCATTACCAGGAAAGATTTCAAGGAAGACAAGAAGGTCGATATCAACATTATCAAGGAAGAAGATGGAATAATCATCAATATTCATGGAATATGGCATCACAAAACCATAATTCAACAAGATATTATCATAGACCAATATCTACTACAAATTGGAGAAGCTTCAACAACAAAACATGGAATCAAGGGAAACAAAATTATGCAACAACTAGCCACCAAGGATTACTACCGAAAATAATTGATTTTGGATGGATGTATCATCATCGATGGAAAGAAGAAACCAGGAACATAAGAAAATCATATTACTTGGTTTCATCACATGTGAAGCCTTTAATTGCAAAGCTTTGAGGACAAAGCTTTTTGAAAGAGGGTACCATGTTATGACCCAAGGGGGACATATAAAGGGTTAAATGTATATGATATGACCCCAATGGGGGGTGTTATCACACAGTTTGTAGGAGGGGTTTAGGTTAGCTTGAGTCAAGGCTTCAAACTGGCGTAACAGGAGCTTCCCCACCCACTGTCACCTCGATGGGGAGCTCTTTCTATTTAGGATGGCTAGTCCAAGGGAGACGTCCCTATGTAATCTGGTTTTCTGAAAGGCTAAAGGTTTAATAGATCAAGGTAAGAAGGTCCCTTTCACAGATTACTGCCAAGAATGAGATAGTCACAGGAGATGTTCCACTGATGAGGCACCTGTTTGCGAGACAAGACAAATAAAACTAGAATATGTGCTGCAGTGGTTAGTACTTCAAGGTATAATGACTATCTTCAATACATATACATGAGCAATGATTTGATGTAATTATTGACGAAGTCAATGATTACTAATAAAAGACCAATGGATTGTATCACTTCTTCAATAAATTCATAAGAGATATGGCATTCAATGTAAACAATCAATCCTTATATTATATCACCACGCAATAAATATCTCAAATTAGCTCATATAAATAATGTTGTTGCGTCACCAATATTGTTGCTGCTATACATGTGATGTCAGCATTAATTAATAGATCAAAATGAAGACAATGAGTGAGACGTTTTGTCAAATAAGCTTATAGATGCAATCACTAACTCAAAGTCAATCAAAATAGATGACAAATGTCACAACGTTGCAGGCCAAACAAGAGATCTAAAAGGTGTGACGTCACCTATATTATTTCTGTTGCAGGGTTAAGGTTAGCTAGCCAAGAAGTGGACGTTTTAGCTTATTCAACCAATGAAAAATTATGAAACCTCTATGGCTATGATAAGATGACTAGGCCGCACTTTTCTATCCAAACACAAGTTTAAAATCAGCAAGACGTCATCTCATTAGGGTTAGCTCAAGTCGCTAGGGTTAGACGCTAGGTTAGTTAGGGTTTCAATTTAAAAGTGTTTTGAAAGAGATTTGAAACATAAACAAGCTCAAGATTACTTCTAGACTAGTGCCTTGGGTTA
>JZKD02S1605963.1:154273-174431 GCA_000966675.3 Picea glauca | reverse complement strand
AGGTGACAAGCTGACTGTGTGGATTCTCTCTTGTGTATGGAAATGTATTTCTAGTTATGTATCTTGTAGCACTCCTAGAAATATAATTAATCTCTTGTCAAACATTAAATTTGATGGTGAGGAAGAGACATCTACATCTACATATACACATGCCATTCGATTCACTTTGAATTATTTTTCTCATAAAATTAATCATGAAGGTGTCATATGCAGGTTTTTCACTCTTACTTTTGAAGGATGAGTTAAAATCTAGTGTGAGACTTTGCCAACCACCTCTATTCACACATGGGAATAATGTTTTCATGCTTTTGAGAATTATGATTATGATGAGTTGTGTAAAGAAATTCTAGGGCTTAGGAAAGAAAAAAATGAATCTTTAGAAGAATTTTCTTTGAGTTTTATGCATCTTTGTTATAGATTTAATTTGGATGATATCCCTTTTGCTAGTGAATGGATTCTACATTTAATTTATCTTTCTAATGAAAAATATCAGCTAGTGAGTGAAGAATCAGAATCATGCCTTGATGCTAGTTTACATGCTAATTTGGATTCGCATGAAGATGTTGAGGATACTAATGATTTGTTTGAATATTTCTCTACTATGGGGGATACAGATCAGAGAGAGAATGTTATTTTGGAAGAATTAAATGTATCCTCCCACCATTCCATTCCCTCGTTCTTTCCTGGTGATGAAAAATAAACCTCTTGTGTAGTAAACTTGAGCTCAGAAATTTCTATAGTTGACATAGAGGAAGGATTTGTTGTTGATAATGAGACAATTCAGGTTAATCCAAAGGTTATTTCAAGTTCTTATTATCCTATTTTATCTTTTCCATTGAGGGAGATGGAATAATAAACTACCGAGAAATATGAAGAAAGATGTCATGTTCTTGGAAATATAAAACCTACCTAGGGAATGGATTAGGTTGAGTATAACCTATGTGTTCATGATCTTGGTTTGGAGCACTCTTATTTTAGTTTATCTTAATAGATTCAAGAATAACATAATGGGTTTATTGTCATAGACCATCATGTTGATTGTCTCCCCAAGTCCAGTTTTGAACATCTTGTTCTGAAAATTCATGTTATTTTCTCTTATCTTTAACTAATAACAATGAATATGAACGCATCTTGGATAACATTTTATGCCCATATTTTCTGATGGATAAAGACATGAATGATAGTCAGTTAATTGAGGAAGAAAATTGGGGAACACAAAACATGACACCTCCCTTAGAAATGAATAAATTGGAATTAATTTGTATTGTTCATGGTTGTTGTACTATTATAATATATTCTAGTTTAACTAGTAAAGAGAAAGAAGGTTTTCCTATAATTAATGTAAGGTACCATATGCATTATGTAAAGAAGAAACATAAATATTATAAAAAATGCTAGCAGAACAACAAAATATGGACAACAATAACACCAACAATGATACCTTTATTGATAGAAATCCAAGTTCACTTTCCTCTTCAAGGGGAAAACCTCTAGCATAGAAAACATCTATTACAATAATCCTCAAGAGAAGACTTTCCCATGCCTTCTACTTCTATTTATACTAATTATATCTTCTAAAGAACATTATATAGGAAGATCTTTCTAGAAGTAGAATATTCTATTAAGTATTCTTACATTAGACTTGTCCACAATATTATATAAGCCTTGTTTAATATTATCTACCTTTATTACATAGAAAAAATATTATTCTATCTATGCGAGGGGTTAGGGAGGTTAGGTACCTAACATGCACTCCCCCTGGAAAAACAACCTTGTTCTCAAGGCTTGAGATGGGGAAATTGTTGTAGAATGGTAGTTGGCTCCTAGGTGGCATATTTTGGAGGTGTATCCTTCCACTGAACAAAGACTTCCTTGATGGTGCATTGATGGCGGTGATGCTCTCACTAGTATAAGATTGTTTGTGGTTGCAACCAAATGGATCCTTGTTCATCTAACTCAGTGAGACTATTTTGATTTTTCCATTTAGTTCCAACCACTTTATTTAGGCATGAGACATGAAAAATAGGATGGATCTTAGAGTGTCTGGGAAGAGCTAATCGGTAGGCCATGGGCCCTACATGATTGAGAATTGTATAAGGACCATAAAATTTGGGGGTAAGTTTCTGATAGTGTTCATTTTTTAGCGAAATTTGTATATAAGTTTGTAGATGAAGAAACACTCAATCCCCTCTAGCAAATTGACATTTTGAATGACCTTGATTTGATTTTTGGTTCATGATATTATGAGCCATGACCAAATTTTCTTTGAGGGTATGAAGAATGGAAATGAACACTCTAAAACTTATATAAACCTCTTAAACCTTGGAGACACCTGATAGGTAGGAGAGAATTGATGGTGGTCTTTTCCCTAGATCGCTTCAAAGGGAGTCATGTGAGTGGCAATATGGTAATATGTGTTGTACCACCATTCAACAACGGGTAACCACTAATCCCACTGAGTTTTTCAATAGGATGTAAAAAACCGCAAATATATTTCCAAACACTTGTGGACAAATTCAGTTTTTCCATCATTCTATGGATGATAGGTGATGTTGAGATGCAATTGGGTTCCTTGGAGACTAAAAAATTCTTGCCAAAAATTGTTGGTCAAAGTTGGATCATGGTCAGAGAAAATAGAATGCATCATGCCATGGATTTTGAAGATATTATCCATAAAAATTTGAGCCACTATGGATGTGGTGAATGGATGTTAAAGAGCACATAAATGGTCATATTCAGAAATATGATCTATTACCACCATGATGTATGTCTTATTGCATGATTTAGGTAAGCCAACAATGAAGTCCAAACAAATATCCATCTGAATAGTAGGTGGAATCGAGAGCGGTTGGAGTGTTCCTGGAGATTTGATAGTTTATACTTTATTGCATTAATAGGTATCAAATTCAACCACAAAGGTGTAGATGTCATGTTTCATACCTTCCCAGAAAAATGAACGTTTAACCCATTCATATATTTTTGTAAATATTGAATGCTCAATTGTGGGTGAAGAATGAAGCTCAAAAATCACAGCGGATTTTAGTTTCAATTGTTTTCTTAAATACAAGCATCCTTTATAGTGAATCTCTTCATTGTCCCAATAGTACCCTAGAGAAGCTTCAGAATATTGTTGCAATTGTTGGATCAAGAGAGAAATTTTGGGGTCTTGCAACCATTCCTACTAAATGGCTTGAATCCAATCCACTACAAAAGAACATTTAGACTATTTGAGAAAAAAATTGTGTTGAGATAGTAGATGTAGAAATTTACCCACGTGGGTGAGATGAGATTTCAAAGTTTTACTATAGATGAGAATATCATAATATCATCAAAGAAAAATAAGAAAAAAAGATGAAGAAAAGGATGAAATACATGATTCATGAGACTTTGAAAATTGCAGGGTGCATTACACAAGACAAAGCACGTGAACAAGAACTCATAGTGACCCTTATGAGTTCTAAATGCATTCTTGGAAATGTCTTCCTCTTTCATATGTATTTGGTGGTAGCTAGAATAAAGATTAAGTTTGGTAAAGTATTGAACACCACTTAATTCATCCAAAATTTCATCAATGATAGGAATGGGAAATTGATCTTTGATGGTGATTTTGTTGAGGGCATGAAAAATTAGGGCACGTGTTCCAAGGGCCTTCATTTTTTAATACCATGAATATAGAAGAAGAATAGGGACTAGTACTAGGACAAATAACACATGCTTCGAGCAATTCTTGAACAATTTTATTATTTTCATTCTTCTGGGCAAAGGGATGATGATAAGGGATAACATTGGGAGAAGAATACTCGACACTAGAGGAATGGAGTGATCATGGATGTCTCTAGAATTAGTTATAATATCAACCTCACATTAGTTATAATATAAACCATGGACCTTGAATTAGTTACCCAAGCCCTCAATCAACTACCCATCCAACAATTATTTAGCCTTATTCTCATCCTAGGAGAGAGATGTCCTTTTCTCCTTCTTTTCCCTCTTGATATAGAGTCCATCCATGGTAAAAGATAGGATCCCCTAGGATCCTTTATTTACTTCTTTATTGTATTTTTAGGGTTTCTCCATAATTATCGTTACTTATTTTACCATTTTCTTTAATCACTCAAATATACATAATAAGTATTTATGATGACCCATTTATGATAATTAGTATATACTTATTTATTATTATTTATTCATATAAGTACTTATTATGAACATTTTAAGACTATTATTATATTCCTTTTTATTATTATTATTATTATTATTATTTAATTATAAAATAATAATAATATGGGGCATGACATACACCCTTCCTTCAAGGAAATTCAGCCCGAATTTGTTTTGATTATGTTACTTATATGTTTTTAAACAGCTCACCATATCCTCCACAATACCCTGTGTTATCTCAAGTATCTTCAACAAAATCCTTTGTTTGACTAATATAAGCCACCTAAGTGACTACAGTAGGCATCGAAATCCCACATCACAACATTGGGGAAGCATGAGTACTCTCTATCAAGCATATGGATTAGTACTCATGTACACCAGGCATATCAAAATCCTATCCTAAACTTCCTCCACAAAAACTCAGTACAACCCCATAAATCGAAGTCCAATCCCACAACACCACTAGCGAGAAACACTCCATCCATTCTTTGGGACTTCAACATTACAAATCTAATACAAGGGATACAAATTACTAGAATAAGTAGTATATTGAGTTGTCCCCAACCCATAACATGTTATTTCTAATATTCTCCTTCATGGATATGGGCTCCCATGATATCATCAAATAAATAGGCCCTTTCGGCCCACTTGTGGAAAACCTGGAAATCACCACCACAAAAAATCCAATCAATGCTTTAGTTATAATATCAACATGTCAAAGAAATAATTTGCATTCTAACTCTTTCATGTCATCATGAGAATACAACATCATTTTCTATCACCACATTCTCCCGCATGTCATCATGAAACATCTTAGCATAAATATTTTCATGAAATTATGTGATTTCATCACATCAAGAGATATTGTCATTAGAAATATAGCCTCCACATATATTTATCAAATATACAACAATATAGCATTGCATCAACATGAAAGTTCGAACCATATATAACATAACCTCATGAAATGATAATCCTTTCAACACATATCACATGCAGGGTAAATAACTATCATGATTCATCAACAAAATCAAATTTTCTTGCTCTGGACCCAAATCTCTCAGATGAACGAACTCCCGGAGTAATGTGGCAGTGAGGGCCCACTCCGGCACTTCGAAGCTCTAGAACTTCGACACTTCAACACTTCGGGGCTCCGAAAATTCAGATATCTGTGCTTTTGTTTAAACCTCATGCGATGTTGAAAACCCCGAATGCACAAAAACCGTTGATCTGAGTGGCTTGTTGGACCTCCATCGTTGCAATTTTAACATGTATGTTCCCACCATCTGAGTCTGAAACTGACTGCTTTTGAATGTTGTGCTTTTTGTTCATGGTTGTTCCCTCTGAATACAACATATTTGATCGACCTATTGTAAGCTCAATTAATGGCTTATGAGATGACAAGTAATTCGAACCAAATCACAATATTTGTTTATCCTTCAAGAAAAACAAAAAAACTTTGCGCAAATAATTAGTCAAGCAAGACAAAAAAGGAAAACCAAGTCATTGAACAAATGGGAAACTAACTTGACCAACCTTAAGAGGAAATATTTCTAGGAAGGTACGGAAAATGAGAGAGGTGGGGAAGGGGTGCAGACTTATGTCTCAACAGTTATGATAAATGTGAAGATGGTCCTGGTCTATGTATCTGTAATCCCCTTACCCGATATCATATTTTCCTTCCTCACCTTAACTAATATTACGAAGTGGGATTTCATTGCAATTTCCTTTTATCCTTGATGCTTCTGTGAATTTTTGTTCTCTCCTACTTGACTTTATAAACCCTAGAGAAAATGAGGATCTTGATAGATATTTTGACATTAGAAATAAAATGGTGATTTAGGCTTATGAATTAAAGTTGAATGCACAGAATTGTATTTGGATGAGGGTTTCTCCCTTCATTCAACCTCGTGGCATAGACATTTTTTGTTAAAAGGGAGATTTCATTGGTTGATGAGGCAACATTAAGGCTTAGTCAGAGGTTGGGAAACTCTGTGCACTAGATATTACCTCAATACAAAGTTTCATTATAGTACAATTATTAAAATAAATATGACAACTCATCCAGTTAACCATATTTTGTTTTGAATGGGGATGGTTTACTGGAAGGAAATATAAAAAAATTCTACAATGAACCAGCAAGCTAAAGATAATATTTGAACTAATGATACTCAAATATGGATAGCAATTTAAACCATAGAATCCTTTTGATAGTTTATGCACTTTATACACTGAGATCATCAATTTTTGTTAGATGACACACAAACAAATTAGTGAAAACATGATCATCACGTAAAACATTTGGTCCATAAAATAATATTTGTACTATAAAATTAACTTTTTCATGCCTACAACTTATCCTCTCCACAACAACCAACCCCAGTCAACACAACTTAGGGTTTAATATTGTTTTCTTGGAGTGATTGGATGTTTGTTTTCCTTTTACAATCATAAAAGGTGGATCCATAAGAGATCATTATCTAATACAGTAGAGCCAATATAGGTGGCACAAACAATGAACCAAGATTCACTACGACCAACAGAAGAATATGTTTCTTCCAAGAAGTATGCACTAGACCTAGTAAAGCACCATACATAAAATCAAGGTCGTAGACTGATCAATCGACTTGATATTTCAGTCGATGGCAGTAGTGTAAACCAAAATTAATTTGCATCATCATCTCCATCATAAACAAACAAAAAATGTCATGAAAAAATTTCACAATCATAAATAATATTACTAACATTGATAGAAGAACAAATGTGAGACACAAACAACTTGAGGTTTGTTGGTTCACTGGAATTTGACTCCTGGAATATGATTTATTTTTATATTTGTTACTGATAATCCAGATGAATTTCACCCCAGATTGATTTATTTCCACCTTTGAGGTCATTAATGGAAAGAATTCAATATTATGTATTATGATGCCCTTAACACAATGGAACCCAAAGATAGTTACTAATATATGTGGTGAAGAATATAAAGTATTGGGCTTGGTGCATTGACTTTAGAGCTTATTTATATTTGAAAATGTTTATGTCTGATCAGGGTGTTGGAATTCAAAACCATTTGTTTTACTAGAGCCACACACCCGTATTGATTCTAATTCTTGTAGTTGATGATATTCAAATTTCAATTTGGACTTTTCATGTTTGCTTTTAGAAACTAGAGCTATATTTAAACTACCTATAAAGCATGATTACTTACTTGGTCTGATTGAAGTTTGGAAAGTTTACTAAATCTATAGGTATATGATATATAAACCTAAGCAAGATTCTCAACATATGCATGATTTTGTTTATTTCTTTCATTTTCACAAATTGTGGTTCCTTGGCAAATTGAATTATCCATTTCTGGTCTGAACTCATTGACAATTTTGTATGTAACAAACTTTTATTCTTTTGAGTTATTGTGTGTTCATTATACATGGGAGGAAAATGTTCCAACCAACTGTGATAATTACAATGTTTTTTAGATGGTCGCTTTCCATTTGATTTCATTTGGATTGTACTCTTTTGATATGAAAACTAAGGATTGCATGCATTTTATTAAAAAAGAAGGGACGTACAACCAAACATAAAAATAATAAAGAAATAATCAGTCCTATCATCAAATAAAAATGAAGCCATAGCTAGGAAGTAAATATGCCATTAAGGTTGCACAAGGTAGCATATCAAAGAACATAAGTCTTCTATTTTTTTTTTTTGGTTCTCCTACTGGAAAATTTTAAGCTAGTTGTGTTTTTACACTCCCATTGACCTATTTTTGTCATTGGTGGACTTTAATATAATTTCATTATTTCTTATGGATATTGGAAAGGATTAATAATGTATGAGTGTTGCAACCATGAGTGCAACCATTTTCATGTCATTTCATTCAGCTTGTGTGCTATTGGTTTTTTTGTGATATTGTTTTATGCTTTCTAACTATTCTCATGTTATTTCATTCCACTTGTGTTCTATTGGTTTTTTTGTGATATTTTTTTATGCTTGATATTGTTTTATGTTGTCTAAATGTGCATGCTTTGAGATTTAAGAGTTGCATAAGTCACTTTCACTCCATTCTACTTCACTTTACCTAAATGAGCATCTTCTATATGTCTTTAATGAAATTGTCTATAATGTACCCAAAAGTAGCTACTATAATCTATTAGCACATTCAATAAATAAGGGACAGATCCAGAGACATATAATCTGAAAAATATATTTTATTAGTAAAATGGTGACTAGGAACAAAGGCTTAGAGCTGTATAAATATATTAAAAATCATGGCCATCAATAGATGTTCACTAGCTATGGTTGTAAGCTTACAATGTAATTACTATTTGTAGTTATATAAATAATAATTATGCAGAGAACAACTACTTAGATAACATCAAGGAGAGAACAGGCAGGAAATGAAAATTATAGGCCCAAGGATTTTGATCCTTAGCTCATGTAAAATGGCTAAGAAATTATATATCTTAGAAAGTGACTTATATGCATATAAATTGGAATCTCCAATGGGTTGGACATAGCTCACCTGGCTATGAAAAATTGATTCACGTGTCCCTCGAGTCAGAAAGAGGTGTACTGGAAATGTAAAGGGAGGTGAATTTATCTCTCTGGATGACCAAGCATGCAAATCTTTCACCCAAACCCTAACGCCTTGTTCATCCACGAAATAACACATCCAACCAAGTTGTCATTCTTTTTATGCCTATTTAGTAAGTGTTTGATTAGTAAATTAAATAATATTTTGAGAAAATAAAAATTCAATGATAATTGATTATGAATACCAAAATGTATTTTCAAACTCTAACAAGGTTATAGTAATAAATCCCATGAGTATAAATTATAAAAAATTATTGTGAATGTCATTGTAATTATTATTTCCCTTGTTAGTCACTCCTCTTTGAAATTATTGTTCAATTTCAAGTAGAGGAAAGCATTGGGAAAATAGATCATACACACACAATGCAATGGAGTTGTTCATCTCTTCTCCATATTCACATGAAAAACTAAATTCCAAATACATTAGACTAGATATTTCTCTAGAACGCTCCATCCTTCACCTACCTAATAACTGCAAAATCACCTATCTCATATAAATGCATTTAAGATGCCTATCATCCATCTACTTGGTCAAACAAGTGGGAGAAATTACTCCATTCAACACTCCCCCTTAATTTCGACCATTACAAAAATCAACACAAACAATGCCCAAGTGTTGTCTCTGAAATTCAAAAGTTTTTCTTCCCAGTGGTTTGGTGAAGATATCTGCTAATTGTTCTTTTGAACCACAAAACTATAGTAAAATGATACCATCATTGAAAAGCTCAAGGATGAAATGATAGTGATTTTCAATGTGTTTACTCTTGCGGTGAAACACATGATTCTTAGATAATGCAATTGTTGAACTGATGTCACAAAATATAGGACTTGGCTCCTTCTCTTCATGTGCAATATCACTAACGATCCTTCTCAATCAAACTGCGTGACATGATACTGAATTCCCTACCACATATGTTGCTTCTGCTGAAGAAATTATGATGATGGACTGTTTCTTAGAAGCCCATGAAATTAAACATGTACCCAACAGAAATGGGTACCGAGAAGTACTTTTCCTATCATCAACACTACCTGCAAAATCACTATCTGTATATCCAACAAGTGAATCATATTTTGAATTGGAATACCAAATTCCATAATCTGTTGTACCTGCAATATACCTCAATTTTTTTCCCAACTTTCCAATAAGAGATTTTAGGATTTTCCATAAATATGGAAATTAAGCTCACTCCATACACAATATCTAGTCAAATAATTGTAAGGTGCGTGAGGGTTCCTACAAACCTCTTATACATAGTATAATCAATTTATGTTCCTTCATCTTGTTTACTTAGTTTTGTATTGGTTGCAATTGGTGTATTTGTTGGCTTGCATTTGTTCATTTTGTACCTTTTCAAAATATCTGTGGCATATTTTTGCTCAGAAATAAAAATTCCTTTTTCATATTCCTCAACTTCAATTCCCATAAAATATTTCATAAGACCAAGATCATTCATTTCAAATTCACTTCGCATGGCTACTTTGAAATCATTCAACATCAAATTTCATGTATAAATCATGTCATCAACATAGATACAAACTATCAAATATTACCTTTCTAATCTCTTTTAATGTAAAGTGTGGGCTGATTGTTGCTCCTATTGAACTCATTATTGAGAAAATAGGAATGAATGTGATTGTACCAAGCTCTTGGAGCTTGCTTCAAATCATACATTTATTTCTTTAATATGTACACTTTGTACTCTTTACCTTTGATATAGAATCCTGATGGTTGATCCACATAAAAATCTTCCTCTAAAATTCCATTTAGAAAGGTTGATTTAACTTCTATTTGATAGACTGACCATTGTTTTTAGGATGCAAGTGCAAAAATTTTCTGATAGTATCCAAATGTGCTACTGGAGAAAATGTTTCTCCATAATCAATACTAGGTTGTTGAGAAAACCCCTGTGCTACAATTCTTTCCTTATGGTTCTCTGCTTCTCCTTTGTCATTGAATTTTGTCTTATAAACCCATTTAACTCTAATGTTGGTTTTACCTGTAGGAAGATCTACAAGATCCCATGTGTTGTTTCTTTCGATTGCTTCAATTTCTTCGTTCATTACATCAACCCATTTTTATTCTTTGACTGCTTCTTCAAAATATATTGGTTGACAAGATAACAAAGAAAAGTGTTCTTGTTGATCCATGTCATCATTCTGCTCATAAATTTCTCTCAAGATTCTTGTTTTCTGGTTCCTTAAATTTGTTATAGTGGGATCTGAATCATTACTAGAAGAAGATGATGAAATATGCTTTGTTTTTTCTCCTTGGACTTGTAGTTGCAATCTTGGAAGTCTTGGTGGAGAAGCTTGATGTCCTGTAGCTTCCATTTTCTTATCTTCTTGTACAAAAGGAATTTGATCTACAATCATTTCACTTGTTTGGTTATCCCAAGATTTATCTTCTTGGAATTTCATATATCTGCTTACTATCAATTTCTTGGTAATAGGATTTTACAACCTATATTCTTTAGATCGTTTACTATATCCAATAAATATACATTTTTCACTTCTATCATCAAGTTTTCTCATCGTCTCTTAAGGAACATGAGCATAATCCCCACATACAAAAACTTTAAAATGAGAAATGATAGATTTCATACCACTCCAGGCTTATTGAGGGGCTTGATTTTTCATACTGTTGGTTGGTGACAAATTTAAAATATAAATTGAGCATGCCACTGCTTCACCCAAGTATTCATTTGACAAATGTTTGGCCTTCAACATACTTCTGGCCATATTCATTATTGTATGAGTCTTCCTTTCAACTACTCCATTATGTTGTGGAGTGTATATAGTTGTAAATTGTCTCTTGATCCCATCATCCATGTTTTCTACAATATGTGGTAAATTCTTTGGAATCATACTCACCTCCTCAATCTAATTGGAGTACTTTGATGTACTTCCCACTATGTTTCTCTGTCAAAGATTTAAATTCTCTAAAATTTTCAAATGTCTTTGATTTGTCCTTTAGAAAATAAACCCAAGAATTCCTTCTAAAATCATCAATGAATGTTAGAAAATAAAAGCTTCCTCCTATTGACTGAGTTTTCATTGGACCACAAAAGTCTGTATGCACCAGTTCGACTCTGCTCGAGGTTTTTTTTTACTCTGTAGGAAGCATCAGAAAAACTATCGCTTTGGTGTTTGTCCAAAATACAACTCTCACAGGAGTTTTTCTTTTCATTTATAACGGGAAAACCCTTGACCATAGACTTATTTTGTAAAATAATGAGACTACTAAATGGTAAATGACCATATCTAAGATGCCACAACCAAGTCTCATCTGAGCTTGTTACATTTTGGGCATATGACTGTGACAAATTTACATTTCTCAATATCAAAGGAAACATTATATTTTTTGTCATTTGTATTGTAGCTATGATTTTCTTACTGGGTGGTTTGTCCAATATTGTACACTTGGAACCTTGAAAAATGACTTTATAACCATGTCCATTCATCCGACCTACACTCATCATATTATTTCTAAGACCAGGTACATAATAAACATCATGAATATCCTTCTTTTCATCTTTCTTGGTCAATACAGAAATTACACCATTTCCTAAAACTTTCTGTTAATAATCATCTCCCAATTTAATTTCAGATGTGATAGAGCTATCTAACCTAGAAAATAAATCTTTGTTACCTATCATATGATTTCTGTAACCACTACCCAAAAACCAGAGATCATGACTATTTCTTGCTTATTTTGTGACTTGGCATGAGAAGAACATTGACTCAAATGTTCCTTCTTCAATATTCGTAACATTTGTTCTGCCTCTATTCATATCTTCTTGATTATTTTTGCATTCACTTTCGTAGTGACCAAATTTCTTGCAATAATAAGACTGGATCCTTGATTTGTCAATCCATCTTGACTGATTAAAATTTATACCTCTCCCCCTTTGGTTTTGAGAGTATATTTGTGGTTGTTCCAATTGTTCACTTTGTTCATAGTGTTCTGAAGTTGACCTCTCTCTTGTTTGAGAGAACCATATGCCTCATCTGCCTCTACTTCTATTCCCTCAACCTCTATCACTACTTATGGAGGCCTGAGACTAAAATGTGTTCTCCAAATATTTAGTATTTCCATTGTGTTAACTCCCCAAATAAATCTTTGATTTTATTTGATTATTAGATGATAGGTTAGTTCCCAAATTTGATTTCTAATTTTTAGCATTTGATCAGAAAGTATGTTTTCCCAAATAATCTCAAAGGTCATGTTGATTTTGGTTCGGTCAAGAAGAAAGCAAAATATCAGGTTTTGGTGGTTTAGGCGAGCCCACCACGTGCTCATTAACCACCAAAAGTGTTCATTTTAGACAGAAAAAGGGGTCAAGGCAGAAGGCATGCAACCACCGAAAAGGTTTGAACGGGCAAAAAGAAATCTTGTGCTTTCGCACGAGCCAGATGTCAAAAATCGTTGCAATGATTGGATATGCAACCGCCGAAAGCTCACATTGTGGGAGATGATGCTCATTCGTGGGGTTCAACCAAAAGGTTCGAAGAACCTGCGTATTATCCACTACAATAATCATTTTCAAATCCAAGAAAAGTGGTGATCGCCAGATACGGTTATACGGAGCTTCCCTCCTTTCCAGTGGCGGATACATTCATCATTATTAACAGGTCATTCATTCATTTTCAAACTCAATGTGTTATAATGAAGCCCGAGAATCGTTGAATTTAACTACCAGCACGCCAACAAATCGTGGTTTTCAAAATCTTGATCCCGCTTTCTCGGGCGATTGGCGTGGTGTCTCTGAAGTTCAGCCAGCATTTCGAGCCAAGGAAATCTGATCGAGTTATCGGGTAAGTCTCCAAGCTATTTCCTGTCAAAAGTTTCATAAATACAATCGCCCCCGAAAAGTTGAAGTTTTGGCTTTCCCTGGCAGCCTGTCATTCAAATATGGGTCAGTATTCTAGTGCATCTATCAATCTTGTGTTCTAGAAAATGATTTCACAGTTTGTCCATAAGTGTTATCGACTATATCCCTAGTTCCTAGAACCGTCTGTTTCCCAAACACCTTGTTGCTTATATTTTCAGATACAATTTGCATTCAGCCATGTCAAAAGTCAGTCCTGCATTGAGGTCAGAAGTGGATGGTATGTGGTATTTTGAAGAGCATCCATAGGTTGCAGAGTGCTTTAAACAGGTCGGAGTTTTCTCATATTGTGAGAAATTGACAGTCTTCCACCAACAAGTTGTTGAAGCATTTTCCCTCTCATACGATGGTAGGGTTGCCAAGATAGGTAGAGAGGAGTTCTTTATAGATGAAGCATCTATCGCCGAATACACAGGGTTGTCTAGGATAGGGGTTTGCTGGTTCAAAACCTCTTCACCTTCAAATGTTGAGTTCAGGTCCTATCTGTTGCCAGTCTATAAAACTTTGACATGGAAAAAGGACATTCCCATGTCCTATCTGAAGCTAAAATGGCAGAAATTGTTGAAGGAGATTTTGGTATACATAACCTGTGAAGGGCGTTATAACAGGGTGATGTACTACCATTTCAAACTGTTGAACCACTTCACAGGCATAGAACACTTAAACATACCTTATTTTTTCCATATAACCCTGATCAAAATGGCAAAACAGGTAAAAGCTTAGCCTACTAAAGTCATAAGCAGAATATCACATCAGGGGTTGATCACCCTCCTTGTCAAAGAATCTCTTCAGAGGAAGCAAATAGAATGGAGTTTCTTCTTGTTCTGGAATGAGTTTCAGACAGAGAAACCTCCAGAGATAAAAGCAAAGAAGTCTAGATGCAGAAATGATCCTACTCTCAAGAGTAGTCACAAGAGGAGAAAAGGAATTTCAATGCCCAGGGATTCTATCAAAGCCTCACCCAGCAAGCAGGGAGGAACCAAGAGGAAGTTAAAGTCTGAAGACAAAAACTTTGCCACGGGGAAAAACCCCCTCAACCTGCCTTATAGTGACTCTGATTCAGAGCAGGAGATATCAAAATCACAGGATACCTTGCAGATCAAACAGGATGCCAAACTGAAGATAAATATACCTCCATCAAAGCCTTCAGAAACACACAGGCAACCTAAAGCAGAAGCTTCATCAAACGAGCCTCAGAAAGGTAAGACCAGGAAGATCAATAAGCTTCTGCGAGAAATTTATGAGATGGAAGTACTTGAGAGGGTAATCAAAAAGGAAAACACGGATCTAATAGAGAAAGTTGCTGAGATATTCAAAGAGAATGAAACCCTTAAAGAAAAGCATGATTCAATCAAAGGTAGAAACAGAGAGTTGATTAGAGAAAACATGAAATTATACAGGCAGCTAAGGGTCCTAAGGCTCAAGCTAAAGAAGTTTGAATCATCAGAGGAGGAACAAACCGGATTAGACACCTTGGCCAATCTGGCCACAACCATAATAGATGTGACAGATTCTCTTGCACCGTCAACAAAGATTCGAAGGTCTGCTCGAATCAAAACTACAAGATCCACGAAAGTTTGAACAATCTAAGAAGATTCAGAACAGTTATTTTTTCAATTTTGAAAGGTCTTCAAAGTGCAACATTCGGTGGTTTAGGCGAGCCTCACTGTGCTCATTAACCACCAAAACAGATGCTTTCGGTGGATAACTCACCCAGGAATTGTTCCAGTCAACCACCGAAAGTCTGTGTGTCTAGAATTCGAACAAGTTTTTGCACAAGTCAGGGTTTTTTGATATGAAAAGGTTTGGAACCTTTTCCAATACATGTCTAAGGAATTATCAGACTCAGTTCAGCAGTCACTTTCGATATATGATGAAGAAAGGAATTATTTCAAAGGTATTTGGACAAGTTCGTTTGAACTAAAAAACAGGGTATTTTGCCACTCCAGCCAACTCAACTTGATCTCCATGGGAGAATGATCTTTTAGCCTTGGAAGGTTGTCTACACATCATCAACAGTCAACAGAGGAAAATCAGGGATTGACCTCCTTTTGAGGAAACATCCCACATATTTTGCAACAGATTCTACTTTCTATTTTTAGTTGATCTGATCCATGTTTTTAGGATCAGAGAACTGTTTTTGTAATCCTATAAATATCAGAAAAGAACATGAACCAGGGGTTCTATTTTGAGTGATACTATGTTGTTACTGTAATCACAGACTTATTCTTATTATACAGGAAATTACAAGCTTCTTTCAGTGGTGTTTGTCATATCTTCTCTTCTTATCTCTGATATCTTTTAAGTGAGGTTCTTTGTTGATGCTCATTCAGTCTGCATGTGACTGTCATCTCATTTGCTGATTGATTTAGTTGATGATCATAAGTTATTTCTTTCGTTGTTAAATCCATTGTACTTGTTGGTATGAAGTATAATCTGATTCAATAGCCTTTTTCCTCCTACATTCAATCAAACTTTGTCTGACTGCATTACTAGAAAGCCTTGTAAGATTTTATATTCCTAGACAGTCTTGAATACACAGTCCGGTACGTAGATATTCATCTTGATCCATAAACCATTTCATTATTAAGAAAACATTTCCCAAAAAGAGTTAGTTACCAGGCATCTCCGACTTACAGCCTAGGAGAGTTTCCTGGAGTGATAACAAATTGGCGCCGCTGCCGGGGAGAGGAGATCGAAGATCAACTTCTCTGGGAGATGACATAGATCTAGTTCTTGATGATAGACAAGAAATAGACACTATCAAGTTGTACATTTTCTATCTGGCGACTCCATTGATGAAGTGGCTCCCAAAAGAGCTCACACCAGGGCAAACCCAGAAGTCCCATTGACAACATCAGTTCCTGATCCAGAAAAGATCATCAGCAAGGGCAAAGTTGTGCAAAGACAGGCTTCTGTATCTGTGAGCGCAATTGATTCAGGTATTCCAACTAATACTCATCCGTTCATATCTAAAAATTCTATGGTTGAATCCCCTGCTGAAATCCAAAATTCCCAAGAAATAAGAAATTCATCTCAAGTTTCTAAAGTAGAAGAGCCTTCTTTTTCTTCTAATATTACTGATTCTGTCCTTGAGATTGATATTTCATCCCATCCAAAAGAATTGAATACTGAATCCTCATTACAAAAAGAAGATTCCTCTTCATCTCCTTTGGATTCATCACCTAGAAAACCTTCGAAAGGT
Organism: Picea glauca; assembly: GCA_000966675.3. Taxonomy (NCBI): domain Eukaryota; kingdom Viridiplantae; phylum Streptophyta; class Pinopsida; order Pinales; family Pinaceae; genus Picea; species Picea glauca. The sequence continues at coordinate 157,580 of JZKD02S1605963.1, read as the reverse complement.
GTTTTACACACTTACACCAATCTGCTTGTTCTTGAAGAAATCCTCCATGATCTGTCCTCTAGAGGGGAAGAAAATTTAGCATTGTTGCTTGGTCAATTCTATAAAGCCTCTTAATTTCCATCTACTGTCGAAACTACTGCTCAGAGTGAGGTAAGATAGCCAGTCCTTTCCGACTCGAGAAACTCATCCCCTCCGTTATCTCCTCCGACCTACCCTTCTCCTCCATCCTCTCCTACAAGTTCCTCATCTATATCAATCACCAAGACTACCATGGCTGCCCCTTTGACCAGAATGGAACAGATCTTGGAAAACAGATATGCCCCACTTGTCTTGCCAAATCCCTTGTCTGTCATGCCAACAGGTGACTACCAGAAATATATGCCGAAGTTCACAGGAGCGGGGGAGTATACAGCTGAAGAAAACATTGAAGCATTTTATGCTTATGCAGAAAACATAAATATTTCATAAGAAGATGTGTGGAATAGAGTTTTCGTTCAGATTTTGGATGGCCAAGCTCGCAAGTGGTTTAAAGAGATACCAGCAAATTCGATCACTAGCATTGAACAGCTAGATGAGGCATTCCTGAAATACTAGGGAGAAAGACGAGATCTGTTATACTACATGTCTGAATTTGGAAATTTGAAAAGAGGAGATGAAGAATCAGTCTCGGACTTTATCAAGAGATTCAATAAAATGTTTGGTAAGATCCCGGCAGAGATTAAACCAAGCGATGCATCAGCAAAGATCACCTTCTCTGCTGCCTTTGATGAAGACTTTTGTCTTATCCTTAGAGAAAGACGATCAGTCACGCTTGCTCTAATGCAAGATGTTGCTCTCGAGGTTGAGTCTAATATCACAGCATCAATAAAGATTAAAGGAAGGGCTGAGAAAAAGAAGGCTGTTGCTGAGCCATCCTCTTCATCTAACAGCAAAATGGAAAAAATGGCCAAGATGCTAGAAAGTCTGACATCTGAAATGTCCAAGTTGAAGATCCAAAATCAGCAACCAGCAAAAGAAAAAGAGCCAAATACTTTTGCTCCCAGAAATCCAAATGCTTTTCCTTACAGAAGGAATAATCCACCAGTTCAGATTCTGCAAAGAGATAGAAATCCAGCTGAGGAGCAGAGGATCAGACCACCTCTTCAAAATGCAGTGTTGGATGAAGAACAATAGCCATCTATTAATGAAATTGAAGATGCTGATGAAATAAACTGTTTCAGTGATGAGAATGAATCTTCATTTTTGACACAGGTGATGAGAATGAAATAAATTGTTTCGGTGATGAGAATGAATAGCAGATGTTTTTACAGATACTATAATGGAAGTTGATTATAACTAAAAAAATTGTGTGTTCAGAGGTGTTAGTGGATGTTTACAAATTGGTGTGTTTGTATAAGGAACAATTATTGGTGCATACATAGACCTATATCACCGGTGTTGTACACTTAACGTCAAGCACCCTGGTAGTAAAATATGCAAGCACCAGGGCAGTAAAATATGCAAGCACCGGGGAGGTAAAATATTTATGCATAGAGGCATTTTTCTTATAAGCACTGGGGATTTAATAGTAAAATGCACAAGGGATTTAATAATAATCAAGCACTGTGGATTTCTACTTAGAACGCAATGGTGAATTATTAATAAGAAGGCACTGATGTTGTATAAAATAATATGCACTGGTGCATTAAAAATAGAAAGCACTAGTATTTTGTTTACTAACAAAAAGGCCTCGATGCTTATCAATAACACAATAGTGTTGGTGTTGTTGGATTACTGAAAGGGGGGGGTGAATCACTAATACATCAATCTAATCCTTTTTGACCATATAATATCAATGTAGCATTATCATCAGTAATTGTAGAATAAATAAAAAATGAACAAATGAGAAATCATACACATATACAGTACACCAGTGTTTTTGCGTGGAAACCCAAAGTGGGAGCAAACCACGAAATTCTTTTTCTTATATGTCTTGAAGAATTACATTCATTAAAAGCACCCACTTCTTTTGTTTTCAAACTTCAACTGGAAGGAGGCTCCAACCCCCTAGTTTATCATGCTACAACCTGAGAGAAGCTCCAACTCCCCAATTCTATGGCTACAACTAGAAGGAGGTTACAACCCCCTATCTTCTCCCGCTACAGCCAAAAGGTGGCTACAACCACCTGTCCTTGCCCCGTCCAACTACCTTGACATAGAAGTAGAATGATGGAATCACTGTCACATTATCACTATGAGATATATCACTTTAAACCTATACCAATCAACATGTACCATAAACAAGTGCAGAAACCATGAACCAACCTGTAATCAACCTGTACCATAAACAAGTGCATCAACCATGAACCAACATGTACCTCAATCTCAACCAAAATCCCTCATCAATTTCATCATCCAAATATGATTTGTAGCTCTATAACATACCTGGTGTATACGATCACATACCTGCAAACCTTCCTTAACAAGAGACTAGCATTTTCATCAAATTTTACTTTAGTCTCACATTACTAGTTTTGGATTAGTCAACAACCCTAAATTGAAATAATCATAAATATGTACATGTAATGAATAAAGATATGAAAATGGTACACAATGTTCTTTAGTTTCCTTTATGCACTTCCTCGGGACTTCACTACTTGGAACCTCTCTGAAAAGGATTTATAGAAAAAATGGCATACCTTGTTGAATTCTGGCTTATTCTAGAGAGCGAACTTGTAGAGCGTACCCCGCACGAAATATTTGTTCTATGGATATGAAAATTGTACACAGGATACTAAAGAATGTACTCTAACCAATACATTTTGTCTTACTAAATTTGGATCTGTTATGAATTAGTTGTGGTGTTTTTACCCAAAACACCTATTTTAGACTAGTTTTGGGGCTAGCCACAAACCCTATTTTCCATGGCATGTAACTCCAAAAATACAATGATCCACAAGATGAAATTTGTATCACAACTACTTGGATATGTTTCCTCAATGGCCTCCCAATTTCATGGTCTGAATCATTCTAGAAAAAAATTATTACGAAAATGGTGAGATGACCTGTAAATAACATACCTTAGAAAGCATCATCAAAAGAATTTATCCTCCATTGAATTTCGGCCTTCTTTACTTCACCTTCCCTCTGAAATTTGGATAAGATATCCTTTGGTTACCTCATTCACCTATAGATATTCAATATGCTCAATTGTGATTAAAATGAGAGAGCCTTTCCTCTTATTTATACTTTCATGTAGCTTCCTCAAGGGGTTACCTTTTAACCATCTTAACCCACTTTCCTTATTTTAGGGATAACCCACTTCTAA
>JZKD02S1605963.1:98023-128138 GCA_000966675.3 Picea glauca | reverse complement strand
AATAACAACAATATAACCAGAATAATCACCACAATAACACTGAAATGATATAAGAATAACAATAGAAATAGCACTTTGATTCTGAGAGAAATGTTCATGGGCCTCTTCGAGGGGGAAACCTCTAGTCGAGCAGAGCTCTATTACAATAATATCCAAGCTAGGGTTATCATACCCTCGAATCCTATTTATACTAAATATGTCTATCAAAAGAAGCATCTAGAGGAAGATCCTTCTAGAAGCGGAAGCTTCTATTAGGTCTTCTTACATTTGACTTATTCTATTTTATTGCAAGGTCTTATTGATATTGACCTTTATTACATCCGAATATATTGTTCTACCTATGTGCGGGTTAGGACCCTAACATATTCTCCCCTTTAAAAACAACCTTTTCCTCAAGGCTTAAAATGTGGAAATTGTTGCAGAATGGTAGTTGGTTCCTAAGTGGCATCTGCTGGAGTTGTATCTTTCCACTGGATCAACACTTCCTTGATGGTTCTCTGATGTAGTTGACGCTCACGTTGGTCCAAAAATGCTTGTGGTTGTAGCCAAATGGATCCTTCTTCGGCTAACTCAGGAAGGTTGGTTTGAATTTGGCACTTAGTTCCGATCACCTTCTTTAAGAAGGAAATGGGAAAAATAGGATGTAGCTTCAAATGGTTGGGAAAAGATAATTTATAGGCCACCTATCCCACACTCTTGAGAATTATACAAGGACCATAAAATTTGGGTGCTAGCTTCTAACAATGCTCGGCCTTGAGGGAATTCTGCTTGTAAGGTTGCAGGAGAAGAAACACTTGATCCCCTTCTTCAAATTGACATTCAGAGCGACCTTGATCTGCTTGTTGCTTCATGCAATTCTATGCCATGACCAAACTCTCTTTGAGGGTATGGAGAATAGCCTCTCGAACTGTAAGTGTTTGGTCAACCGCCTGGACGTTCAAGACACCCGGTAAGTATGAGAGAAATGAAAGGTGGCTTCTATCCATATACTGCTTCAAAAGGAGTCATGCATGTAGCTATATGGTATGAAGTGTTGTACCACCATTTAGCTAGGGGTAACCATCGAGCCCACTGATTTTTCTTTTCCGAGGCAAAACACCTCAAATATCTTTCCAAAAAATTATTGACAACCTCTGTTTAACCATCAGTTTGGGGATGATAAGTTGTACTGAGATGCAATTGGGTGCCTTGTAGCTTGAACAGTTCCTACCAAAAATTGCTTGTGAAAGTGGGGTCGTGATCAGAAACAATAGAATGTGGCATGCCATGGAGCTTGAATACCCGATCCATGAAATTTGAGCCACCGTGGATGTTCTAAATGGGTTTTGAAGAGTGCAGAAATGAGCATACTTGTAAAGGCGATCAACAACCACCATGATGACTGATTTATTTCCCGATTTGGGTAAGCCTGTAATAAAATCCATAGAGATGTTCTTCCAAATAGAAGGTGGAATTGGGAGCAGTTGTAGTGTTCCTGGAGATTCGACTGTTTCTCCCTTGTTGCGTTGACACACATCACATTCAGCCACAAAATTATGAATGTCTTGTTTCATACCATCCCATAAAAAAGAACGTTTGACCCTGTCATAGGTTTTGGTGAACCCGAAGTGCCCCGATGTTGATGTAGCATGAACCTCAAAAAGTACTGTGGATTTAAGATTTGATTGTTTACTTAAACACAAACGACCTTTGTATCGAAGCTCATCATGGAGCCAAGAGTACCCTGGGGGAGCTGGAGCACTGGAATGTAATTGTTGGATCAGTTGTGAACTTTTGGGATCTTGTATCCATTCCTGGAAAATAGCTTGGAGCCAATCTGTTACAATGAAGGAAAGAGAAAAAAGGGATCCTTCATCTTTGTATTTGCAAGAAAGTGCATCCGCAACCACATTTTATTTTCCTTTCTTTTAAATGATCTCGTAATCATAGACAAATAGCTTAGTTACCCATTTTTGTTGCTCCGAGGAGGAAATACGTTGTTCCAAAAAATACTTGAGGCTTTGATGGTCTGTCTTAATTTGGAAGTGTTTCCCCAATAGATAAGGGTGCCACAAATCAACAGCATGTAGGATAGCCAACATTTCCTTTTCATAGATGGATTTGCCCAGATTTCTTTCAAATAGTTGCTTCCTGGTAAAGGCCAAAGGCCGACCCTCTTGCATAAGGACAACACCAATTCCTTTCCCTGAAGCATCACATTCCAAGACAAAGGTCTTTGTGAAATCAGGAAGGGCCAGGATTGGAGTGGTGCACATGGCCATCTTCAAGGTTTGAAAAGCTTGAGAAGCAACTGGAGTCCAAGTGAAAGAGTTTTTTTTTAGGAGAGTAGTGAGAGGTGTTGCAATTTTTCCATAATTCTAAACAAATTTGCGATAATAGCCTCTTAAGCCCAAAAATCCACGCAAGATTTTGAGAGGCTTTGGGTGAGGCCAATCTTGCATAGCTTCAATCTTTTTAGGATCCACCCTGACACCATCCTTGCCAACCAGATGAACCAAGTACTCTACTTCTGAGGTGCCAAAAGCACATTTAGACTATTTCAAGAAAAGTTGGTGATGAGAGAGTAGATGGAGAACTCGATCCACATGAGCAATACGTTATGTCTAGGTCTTTCTATAGATAAAGATATCATCAAAGAAAACTAAGACAAAATGATGGAGAAAAGGATGGAAGACATGATTCATGAGGCTTTGGAAGGTGGAGGGGGCATTACACAAGCCAAAGGGAATGACCAAAAACTCATAGTGGCCCTCATGAGTTCTAAAGGAAGTATTGGGAATGTCTACTTCTTTCATATGTATCTGGTGGTAGCCCGAACAAAGATCAAGTTTAGTAAAGAATTGGGCGCCACTCAGTTCATCCAGGAGGTCATCAATGACAGGAATGGTAAATTTGTCTTTAATGGTAATTTTGTTGAGGGCGCGGAAGTCAGGACACATTTTCCAAGAACCTTCTTTCTTCAAGACCATGACCACAGGAGAAGAGTAGGGGCTCGTACTAGGGTGGATAACGTCTACATTAAGGAGTTCCTGGACCATTTTATCAATTTCATTTTTTTGGGAAAAGGGGTGACAATACAGACGGATATTGGGAGGAAGGCTTCCGGGTACAAGGGGAATGGAATGATCATGAAAACCATGTGAAGGAGGGAATCCCTGGGGAGTGAAAAAGACCACTTGATTTTTATAAAGGATGGCTTGGAGGTCTTGCGGCACCGAGGGTGTTTTTGTTGCTTGGATGGCATGGAGTTGAGCAATAACACCAGAATGACCCTTTTTGAGCAAATTTTCCATGCGATGGGAACTAATGATCTCAGGTGAACCAGCAGTGATGCCTTGGAACTTATATTGGTGACCTTCCTGGTCAAATTGCATGGTTAATTCCTTAAAATCCATCAGAATGGGACCCAAAGTCCTTATCCAATCTGCACCCAACACAATGTCACACCTACCCATGTCTATAGAAAACATATGAGATTTCAGGTGGTAGTCACCAATTTGGAGACACACATTTTCACAACGCCCTCCACATTTTATGGAGCCACCATTGGCAATCATGATTTGGAAATTATTGATGACATGGATGTAGCAATGAGTTTCTTGGGCAATGCAGTGATGAATAAAATTATTGGTGCTTCTACTATCAACCAGAATGATGACCTTTTGATGCTTGATGTAACTAATTAGCCTGAGGGTTTGGGGAGCAGAGTAACCAGTGAGAGCATTGAGGGAAATGACTGGTTCTACTTCGAGAGGGTATGAGGCAGGGGTTATGTCGGGGGTTCAGGTGACTCAGAAACAAGGGGAGTTTCAATATCCTCTTCTGAAATATCCTTAGAGATGGCCATAAACAGCTTTTGTTCCTTACACTTGTGGCCCGGAAAATATTTTTCATCACAATTATAACAAAGACCTTTGAGTTGGCATTCATCCATTTCAGACCTGGCCAATTTTTGGATCTTTAGTGGAGCGGAGAGAGTAGTGGGATTTATTGGTTTAGGGCGCGGGATAAAGGAGGGTTTTCGGTTTTGAGAAGATACAACATGTTGTTCTTCTTTAGATATTTTAGTAGCCTCCACCCAACTCTGAGGCCAAGCCATGAGGACATGGGCCCGGATCTCATCCTTGAGGCCACTGATAAAACATTCTCAGAAAAAGGCATCAGACATTCCCTTTGTCTGAAGATCCAGGTGCTCAAAGGAAGCTATAAATTCTTCCACTATTCCTGATTGTTTTAACTTTGTCAAATGGACCAAATGGTTGGTTTCAGTGTCAAAGCATTCATAAAGCTCTGCCACAAAGTGTGTCCAAGAAATATACCCTTGACGAGAAGTTTTTCACCATTGCCACCATTGCCAACGTTCTTGATCTAGATGGAGAACACCATACCGGAGTTTGACCAAGTCATATGTAATGTTGTATAAAGAGAAATAATGTTCCATTTGGGTTACCCAACCAGTGGGGTATGAGCCATCAAATTTGGTCACATCCACCCGTGGAAGGCATAGGTCATGTTGAAAGTGATGGTTCTGAAAGTTATGGGAATGAGAGGAATGGCCACCTTCAATATGTGGAGATGAGAAAGAGGAAGGGTTATCTGTAGGGATATGAAGTTTGGTGTAGAGTGTCGAAAAGACAGATTCAAGTTGGGTGGTGAGGTATTGTTTGATTTCCTCCATTGAGGACTGGATGGTTGTATTGATGGCGGCAACATTGGCACTAATTTGTTTTAAATCTTGTTAGGTCTCGATGAGACCAGATTGCAAGGTGTTGAAGTGGGCTTCCAAGTCTTAGCTACGGGTATGGGCCATGAGGATGGGGGAATTGAAAAGGGGGGGTGGGTTCAAAAATTTTGCCAAAAAATGATATGGATGAAAGTGATAAGGGCAAAGAGATATTTAATCCAATGGAATCGGTCTCAAATAATGGTGAAATGCCCAAATGCTTAACCAGAATGAAATGTGTATTTTCTTGGCAACCCGAACACAGTTGTGCGGCAATAGATGTTGCCTATTTTAATTTGTTTATGTTTCAGTCCCCAAGGGTTAGGTATTCAAGGGTTCTGCATACAAGGGTTTTCCCTATGCTATAGCTCTTTGATATACGTGCGGGGTCCAACAGTAGTATTCGGCGCAATATCTCAGGGCACTAACTAAGGAGGATAGACCATACCCTTAGTCATACTACCCGACTACCCAGATACTAAAGAGTATTTTCTCGAGTGTTGTTCTCAATGGCACTATAGAAGTTAGGTAGACGATTGGTTTATCTAAAGAGGGCTTCAGGAAATCTAGGTCGATCCGTACACAGGTGTTGTCTGATGCGCTACCACTCAAAGGGGTACCAACAGGGGTTACAAGGGTGGCCAACAGATGTGTTCTTAAGAACCACTTGTATTTCTTGTGTGTATGAATCCCTCAACCGTGGGTTTATGCATGTAAATACATATCTCTGTGGCTTAAAGATGTCGGAATACGTCTCTACCCTGGAAAAAAAAATTACCCACAATTTTTGCCAAGGAAAGTGCTCTGATACCACTTGTAATATTCCAAATATAAAAAGCATGCAGAACATAAATAAAATGCTAGAAATGGCAGAATAACAACAATATAACCAGAATAATCACCACAATAACACTGAAATGATATAAGAATAACAACAGAAATATCACTTTGATTCTGAGAGCAATGTTCACGGGCCTCTTTGAGGGGGCAACCTCCAGTCGAGCAGAGCTCTATTAAAATAATCTCCAAACTAGGGTTCTCATACCCTCGACTCCTATTTATACTAAATATGCCTATCAAAAGAAGCATCTCGAGGAAGATCATTCTGGAAGCAGAAGATTCTATTAGGTCTTCTTACATTTGACTTATTCTATTTTATTGCAAGGCCTTATTAATATTGATCTTTATTACATCTGAATATATTGTTCTACCTATGTGTGGGTTAGGAACCTAACACAAGTAGATCAACAAAACACCAGGTGTAATGATTTGGGACGAAGAAAGAGATGAAAACAAAAGAGAAGGGGAGATTCTCCAAACAAATGGAAAAAGGTGCTTGATAAATAGTAAGTGACTTGTCGTTTGTCAAATTTCTACACAGTAACTATTCATAGTGAACTTCATAATGTATATTTTCATTATCTCATATGTACTATATGTTGTTTTGATTTCATGAATACATAGGTGAATTCAGAAATTGATGTCATCAATAAATTCATTCTTTACAATTCGGAGGAAACACAGTCATGGTTTTCATTGTACGAATAGAAGAGGAGGAAATGGGAAAGTGATAGGAAAGAATTCATATGGTTGAATGGTAGAATCATGCCTTATCTTGATGATTTAAAATAAAATATGGCAATGATACACTCCAACAGTTGGGTTGTTGACGAAGTCAGAGAGAAATATCGTGCATTCATTCATTACCCGCATCAAGAAGAGGATGCACTAAACATAGGGATTGGTTGTAGCAACTCGGTAATAATATTTTTGTGTACATAATTTTTAACTTTGTAATACACATTTGAATTGTAAGTACATCTATATTATTTTATATTTTAATGGTYGKGTTATTAGACACATATTGACACTATGATTTGTTCACTTTTTTATAGGTGCATTTGTTCCCATCTATGTGGGCATATGGACATCATTTTCGCACAGAGGATGTCGATGATGGAAACATGACACAAGACCGTGGAGTGGAATTTGAGTTTGATGGATCTAGTCATGCTAGCCACCGCGATCAAAACACCATACAAGGGAAGTTAGGTTATGTTGGAAAGATACAAGAGATCATTCGAGTGGACTTCTCTTCTTTCCAATGTGTTATTTTTAGGTGCAAGTGGTGGGACACCTTTGATAAGAATAATGTAAAGGAAGATCGTGATAGTGGGATGATATGTATCAACTCTAAAAAGATGTGGGATGAAGATAAGGAGCCTTATGTTTTCCCAAAACACTGCAACCAAGTGTTTTTTTACCCATATGTGTTGGATAGGGATTGGTGGTTTGTATTAAGACACGACCCTAGATCAAAACATATTTTTTAAAACAACAGTGTTATCATGCCAAGCAAGGAAGATAATGAGGGTGATGACAACAGAGAGTGATATGTACATGTTTTATTTCATATTTAATATTGGTGTTGTATCTTTTTGTTATATTCTTTATTTCACTAATTATATTGTTTTTTATATTTCATCTTCTAACAAAGGAAATGTTAAGTTAATTATAGCAAATCTTTGAACAATTTTAGTTGGTTAATAGTCAATGTGATGYGTAATGTGTTTATCTTTAAAATTATGTGTGATTTCATGGAAAGATTTTTATTTGAACATATTTATATGYGGTTGCATATATTTAAAAATGTTTCATCTTCTTTAAGTATTTCCAATTGTAAAATCCTGAAAAATGTTAAATGTCCAGTTGAAATTTKCATGGGATATGAAATTCTACTTTTTATGTTGATAWAATTAGATGTAATGATATGGTTGRTATGCATGTTTAATAGTAMAACATTTTTGAGGATATGTTAACATGATGATTCAAAAACTGAGTTTATGTTCATTTATTTTGTAGATTTAAAAGTAAGATTATCAAAAAATGTGGTTTATAATTAAAAAATTAAATTTATAACATGATTTTTTGATAATTTGGTTTTTAACTGAAGTAGTGTTTGTTAGTTTACATACTTTTATCATTTCTTTTGAAAATATTTTTAAAATTATGCCCCCTATGTTGAGTAAAACCACAATTAATGAAGTAATATTTTAAAATTTGATAGCAATCCACTTACGAAATAATGACAAAAATAACAATAGGAAGATTTGCATCCATAAAATTTTAAAGCCAATATAGTGTTTATCATTGKAGATAATAACTTTTTRTAATAACAATTTTTACTGTAGAAGAGTCTATTCAAAAAGACTAATTAGTACAATGGAAAATAATATTTATTCATATGTAATTTGTTTTTTGAAAAAAAAAAAAAAAATAGTTAGAATGAATATGTATATGAACTATCTATGCAATTATAGTTTCARTTTTATAATTATAGTTCCAACCATATTGAACTTTTCAATTTATAAAAATAAACATGATGATGATGACCATCTTATAACAAACATATAAAACATCTATCATACACATTTATATTCRCTAGCTAACACCATCTACTCCATTCAACAATTATATAATTACTCCATTTAACAATTGTATGGAATAAATATGGGAAATGTGACTAAACTGGAGACATGCAATTTTATTTCTAATGKCTAATTTTCATCTTCTYATTGTTGTGTCTTACACCTATGCAGCAAGTKTGTTGATTCATGAATGGATACTTTCCYATYTATTCAATAAATATATGCCCCAAATTGAAAATAAGAGACTAGATTTCACTTTGAATGAGAACATTTTTTCTTTATTGTATAACAAAGTAATTTTTAATAGGCAAYAAATAACATAAAGGACAATTATTYTTGACGTTAGGGTTTGCTTCAACTTGATAGTGAGGCTATGTGGTGTTTGAAGCTAGGTGTATATTGGATTTTGTTCATAAAAATAGGCAACCATTTTTATAGGAATTGAGTCCTTACCCTTTGCAATAATAGGAGCTAGTAGCTAATGATTTCGCAAGTTTTCTCCTTTCATGCACTATCTAGTGTAATGTTTTAGTCACCATGAATTCATGTCCAATAGGTTCAAATATTCTCCTTTTGTTGGAGATTGGATGCTTCTCCATATTCTACTTATATATTTTATTTATTTTGATCTTGGAAAGATACTTATCAAGTAGAGATGTAAATTTGCAAATATGCATGACTATTATTACAGTATGCAGTATGCCAGGATAATACTTACACACAAAGTTTGGTTGAAATATGAGCATTAGTTGTTTTCTTATATACGTTTGTTGCTTTGAATTCTTCATTCCAGTTTGCAGCTTGAGTGTGGTAATTATTGGACATTATGGCTTGAGATTAGTCAAAGATACAATAATATGTGCTCAGAAACTTTACAATGTTGTTAATCATTGGTTTATAATTGAATACCCTCATTTGATGAATGTTATCTGTAGCAGTATAATAACTATTTGATTTGCAAACCGAGCACTATTCTACCCTTGTTGGTATATGTGTATTTATTGTCTAGATCCTTTCATTGAAACCATGATATTTTTGTGGTTTGACATAAGTAAATAATTGTTGGATGTAACGAATCTAAGATTTCATCAAAGGTATAAGTGTTGATTTAACACGTGCTTGGTGATTGGATTTGGGTATATTCTCTCGGTTAATGTTCTAATATGTATTTCATTGTTTGATCTCATATTATACTTAGCACTTAGATATCTCCTTGAGTTTGTTGTTGAACATTATGCTATACATGTTGTGAGGTGCATACAGATAGAATAGTACAACAATCACATGATGTCTTTTCAAAAGACTATTTTGGGATGGTTCTAACACTTGGGCATGGAGATCAATTGGAGATATATTAGGATGGAACATGGAAGAAAAATTAAAAGGATATAACATATGGCAATGACTAATCTCACTGAGGGTGCATTCTACATAGTAAATTTTGGATGAGAAACAAACTTAATAAGATTGGGTAGCCTCTCCTCATTATCAATAAAACTTAGACAAAGAACCCATTGAAGGATATATATACCATAGAATACAAAGATTAGAAAATAAGATTCAAACTTTTGATCCAGAGAAATAATCCAAATGTGTAAACTTGGAGTTTCTCCTTCACATATTCTACTATTTGAACTCTTATATTGGAAATTATTTTTAACGGTGATGTCATGGGTCTTTTAATATTGATGAAATGTTTGATTTTGTTAGTTATTAGAACTGTTACCTGAAATAGGTACCATATTTGTAATCTATGTAGAAATCCTTCATCTATTTGTAGCCTTTAGTACTATTATTAGTCATAGCCCTAAAAGACGTACTTTTGAGTGTTACTATAGGGTCAATAGATGATGTTGTGGAATATGTGTGACACCAAGGTTGCAAAGTTTTAATATCTCTACAGTTCTAAGTTGTGGGAAAATAATGAGTTATCTGACCATTGTTTGGAAACACCAAACTATATTGTGATAATTAGGATGTGAAAGTACAAGGGGGATTATGCTCACTTTATTTATCTATATTGTTAGAGATTACTTAGTTGTTAACTTAACTAGGGTTAGAAAATTAATGTTATGATGGTGGGAAGCCTCGCCCCAAATGGCGAGTGTAAAATATTTAGTTGACGTGTATGTCTTGGAATATTTTTAATAGAAAAGATTGACAATATATAACATAGATTCAAGTGATTGATTGAGTTGCAATAATTAATGGTTATTGGGTTGTTTTTCTTTGAGGATGTCGCATCTTGAAGAAGGGAAGAAAAGAGATTGAACAAAATATTTTGTTTGAAGTAATAATTTTATTGTTTCCATCTTGTTATTTGAAATTTTTCTAGAGAATTGATTACATTTGTGCTAATTGTTTTGGGGAAATGTTGAATGGTGAAACTTGTGAGGAAGAGTCTTGCATGATAGAGTGACTAAAATAATTAAATTCTCCTCAACATATAAATCAATTAAATTCTCACGTGCATGAGAATCATGCTCAAGGAAATATGAAATAGATTTTACATTGCCAAAGTTTCATATGCCTTGAATTTTGACTTGAAATATTTGGGAAGATGCTTATCGTATTAAAACTCATTAAAAAGGGAATTAGAGGAATTTTGAGCATTACTTTAGCAAGTTGATTGGAAAAACTTTCTATGGAAAAAATCAATTTGGGACTTAATGGTTTAAGTCATACTGTTAGTTCCATTAAAAGCTTGTTGCAGAATTTCATTACTCAGTAAGAATGATTTCCTTGATTGTGGTGGATTTAGTGATTGGGGCTTACTAGAAGGTTAATCATGTATTGATATAGGGAAACTATATGAAAATTTTATCATATTCACCAGGTGAGTATACATAGCCCTTAAATTGTCAACCTTCTTAAGGAAATGATAATAAGGAATTAAGATGATAATGATATGTATTGAGTTAGCTTGGGATGATAAACTTAACACAGTAGATCCATGGGCTAGATGGATGTTTCGATGATAATTCATGTTAATATTCATTATGTATTTATGCAGATTAGTAAATTTAATTTTGTTGATGAATCATGATAAGAATGCTCTTGAAATTGATTTACCCTACATGTGAAATGTGTTGAGATGATTATCATTTTCGTGATGTTATGATATGATGTTATTATGACATGTGGTTCCATCTATTATGTTTATGCAATGTCATATTTTTATATATTTGATAAAGATATGTGGAGGTTTTGGGGTGGCAGGAGCAGGTGGGGTTATCTTCTCCCTAGGAGGACACATTGAGTTTTTTTTCCTAGAATATAGGCCATGCTACTAATAACCAAGCATAGGAATATTCTCTTCTACAAGTTTGCAATTGTCCTATCAACAAGGTATAGACTCCCACTCAATACTCAGGGATTTGAAAGTTGTTATTAATCATTTGAGAAAGAAGACCTTGCCAAGGGAGATGAAACTAAAGGAAATATTCTAGAGAATTCACCATGAGCTTGAATCATTCCACACCTTGGTTCCTAATCATAGCCTCCATCATAACAACACAGTTGTTGACAGACAAGCGACTATGGAAATTAGAGACCCTATATAAACACTCAGTTTCAATGAGCATCTCTATTTGAATCAAATACTATGAATAATCTCAAGGTTCCCATCCCACTTCTAAATGGGGGCTCCATTCAAGTCTCCACCGAAGGTAATCATCTTGGTTTTTTCTTGAAGTCCGGTGATAACTCAATCACATCCAATATATCACCTTTGTATTTGAAATGTAACATTGGCTTTAAGTCGCGTTGGGGTTCATGTCCTCCATC
This sequence comes from Picea glauca, assembly GCA_000966675.3. Classification (NCBI taxonomy): domain Eukaryota; kingdom Viridiplantae; phylum Streptophyta; class Pinopsida; order Pinales; family Pinaceae; genus Picea; species Picea glauca. Next base: position 116,201 of record JZKD02S1605963.1, on the reverse strand, counting down.
TGTGGGCACATCCCATTGTACTCCTTACACTCCTCGTCCAGACATAACTTCCCATACCTCCATTATCTATTATGCATGTGTTTTCCCCATCTTAGCAAACAATCAACCATCTCCCCTAGCCTTTTTATTTCCTCGCCTTATTCCTCTTGTCCTTTTGTTCATGGAATATGCATCATATAGGCTCTCTTGGACATCACCTTCACATAATGATGATTGTACTTCCTCCCATAGTCAGTGGATAGCTCTGGATGAGCATATCTCAGGTTTAATAGACATGATGGGAAAATATACTTCCCCTTCGTGGCTATTTTTTCTCATGATATGGGAGGTGAATTTAAGCGTACCACCCCTATAAATTACATAGGAGGATGCAACACATTTGAAGAATTTGCAATTGGATCAGGGTTTGTTTGTGGAAGTATCTGAATTTAATTGAGTTAGCTTGGGATGATAAACTTATGTGATGAAGTATCTGAGTTAGCTTGTGTGGAGGTTCTATTATTATGATAATATATCTTGATGTGATGAAATCATATAATTCCATGGAAATATTTATGATAAGATGTTTCATGATGACATGCGAGAGCATGTGCTGATGAAAATGATGTTGTATTCTCATGATGACATGTGAGAGTTAGAATCTGGATTATTTCTTTGAGATGATTATATTATGACTAATTCACTGATTTCATGTTGTGAGGTGGTGATTGTTAGGTTATCCACCAATGGGCCTAGAGGTCTAGTTTATTTGCATGTTGTGAGGTGGTGATTTTCAAGTTATCCACCAATGAGCCTAGAGGGTTGGGTTGTTTGATGATATCGTGGGAGCCCATAACCATGAAGGAGAATATTAAAAGTGATATCTTATGGGTTGGGGACAACTCAATCTATTACTTATGTTAGTAATTATTATGCCTTTTATTGAAGTTGTGACATCAAAGTCCCGAAGAATGGCTACAGTGTTGCTCATCAGTGGTGTTGTGGGATTGGACTTCGATGCTTGAGGATGTACCTAGAATTTGTGGAGGGATTTTAGGTCAGTATTTCAAGATTTATGGTGTATGCAAGTACCGATCCAGATGCATGTTTGGGAAGATGAGGTCTTGAACCTTGGGGATCCAGATAGGCCAGTAGGATTTAAGCCTAATTCCGGAAGTTGGGAAGGACAACTAGAGAGTACTTCAGAATGCCTCTAAAAGACCTAGAAGTAATACACAAACAAATAATGATGTGTCCAAAGTTTTCTTACCATACATATAAGGAACAACAGACAATCTTGCTAGGATTCTGAAGAAGAAAAATATTGGGGCAACTTTCACACCCATAAACACTATCAGGAATTCCCTTAGGTAGGTCAAAGACCCTATTGATCCCATTGAACAAAAGGGTTTCTATATGATCCCTTGATCGTGTGGTAAAAAATACATAGGGGAAACATGTCGATCCTTTAGAATTAGAATTCAAGAACATGTTGTTGATATCAAGCACAATCGCACTCGTCCCTTGGTGTTGGCAGAACATTCAGATAAAACGAAACATCATATTTGTATTGAAGAAGCCAAAATTATTGCCAAAGTAGATCACTATCACAATAGAAAATTTAGGGAATACATCGAAATCGAAAAGCAACCAAACAATCTAAAAAGAGATGATGGTTGGAAGATCAGTCAAAATTGGATCCCAACACTAATCACAAGGACAGATTCTAGAAATTGATTAGTATTAATTGATTAATAATATTTTAGATCTTATATATTTTTAATAAGTCGGCTCTTTACTAAAAAACTTTTCTTATTTATACACCTGATGATTTTTAGATTTCCTTCATATATTAAAACTCTTCCTGATGATGGACCACATTTGTTTGGTCTGAAACATCGAATAATAAAAAATTGATGTGATGAATCCGAAAGAACCACCTTATCATAACTCGAGTCGCAAAAGTATCAGAACTGAAATAGAGAGTACTCGCGCTTCCATGGTGTTGTTATGTGGACTTTTGATTCTTGTTTTAGTCACTTGGGTGGATTAATAATCCAACAAAGGGTGTTGTGGAAGATGTTGGAGTTAATAGAGGGTATTGTGGAGGATATGGTGAGATAATTAAAAACATAGAAGCAACATAATAAAAACTAACTTTGGGATGAAGTTCCTTGAAGTAGGGTGTATGTTATACCTCATATTATTATTTAATATATAAATAAATAAATATAATAATAAGTACGTGTATGAATAAATAATGATAAATAAGTATATAATAATTATTATAAAAGGGTCATAATGAGTACATATTATGGATATTGGGGTAATTAAAGAAAATGGTAAAATGAGTAATGAAAATTATGAAGAAACCCTAAAATATAATAAAGAAGTAAATAAAGGATCCTAGGGATCCGATTATTAACCATGGATGGACTCTATATAAAGAGGGAAAAGAAGGAGAAAATGGAATCTCTCTTTTGGTTGGGCTAGAGAGAGGACAAGTCTAAGGCATAGCTGGCATGGTAGTAGATTGAGGGCTCAAAGGTGACCTTCTACTAAAGATTAAATTAGCAAGGTCTACAGTTGGGTGGAGAGTCATCCCCCATTTTTTTTCGTGTTCTCCATATCAAGTTCAAGTTATCACTAAAATATCAAACCCCATACTATAGGTATGTGGGTTATTTGAAGAAGGTGTGTTCATCATTTCTTAGTGCTCCAAAAGTTTATTGAAGTTATCTGGTGTTTTTTGTAATTATTTTGTTTTTTTATTAGGCCATCACCTAGTCCTAATAACTCATAGGGCCTAATATAGGGCATTAATAACCTATTCCTCCCCTATGGATACGTTAAATTGGTCATTTTTGGTTTTGTGGGGAGTCTAAAGTGTGACCCTAGACTCTTGATCTAGGTAATGTATTTTTAGATTCCATTTAATCCTTTATTGTTCCTTTGGTGAATGTGATCATAAACAAGCATTATTTTTCCATGTAGAACAATCTTGTGCTACTGAGTGTTGAGTTTAGAGCTTCATTCAAATAGAAAACTAAATTTTGAATTAAGGTATATTCTTTGTGAACTTTACATTGGTTTGAAGACTAGTCAGATTACTACTATATGTGTTTGGGTTTATGTTATAATGAATACTTGGACCATTGGTTGTCTTTGGATACCTTGTTGAACCATGATAACATACCAATTAATGACCCTCTTGATTAATAAATATAAATGCAGAGATGATTTAAGAAAAATCATCAACTCACATAAACATTGACATCCAACATAAGAAAAAAATCATAAATTTATTACAGTTACAAGAGAAACGCTGAGGTACTTACCTATCATGAAGCGACTGACATACCTGCAAATATCGTGACTTTAGAAGTTTAGCTCTATATTTATCTTTGATTGGAGAAAATTCAACCACAAAATAGGGGATGACTCTCCACCCAACCGTAGACCTTTCTACTTCAGTTTCAACATCAACTCACCTATGAGCCCTCAATCAACTACAATGTCAATGAATCCTTAGCCCTGTCCTCTCTATAGCTCATCCAAAAGAGAGAGATGTACTTTTCTCCTTCTTTTCCCTATTTATATAGATTCCATCCATGGTAATGAACCCAATCCCTAGGGTCCATTATTCAATTATTTATTATATATTAGCATTTATTCACCAATTATCGTTACTTATTTTACCATTTTATTTTATTACCAAATATTAATAATAAGTACTTATTGTTATAAACCATTATGACCCCTTTATTATAATTATTATATACTTCTTTATTATTATTTATTTATATAAGTACTTATTATGACGAGTTTAGGATAATTATTTTATCCCTTTATTATTATTATTTATTTATATATTAATAATAATAAGGAGCATGACATACACCCCTCCTTCAAGGAACTTCATCCTCAAGTTATTTTTTATTATGTTACTTATAGGCTTTTAACTATCTCAACATATCCTCAAAAACACCCTATGTTAGCTCAAATATATTCCACAAAACCCTCTATTGCACTAGTATAATCCACCCAAGTGACTACAACAGGCGTCAAAATTCCATATCACAAAATCGAGGAAGCGTGAGTACTCTCTAGTTGTCTTTACTGACTTTTGGAACCATGCTTAAATCATATCAGTCTATCCATATTCCCAAGGCTCGAGACCTCATCTGGCCAAGCAGGCATCTGGATCGGTACTCACATACACTAGGCATATCAAAAGGATGACATAAAATCCTTCCACAACAACCAAGTACAGCCCCAGGCATCGAATTACAATCCCACAACACCACTATCAAGCAACACTCTAGTCATTCTTTGGGAATTGAGAATCATAACTCCAATAAAAGGAATAAGGATTACTAGCATAAATAGTATATTGAGTTGTCCCCATCCCATTAGATGTTAGTTTGTAGTATTCTCCTTCATGTTTATGGGCTCCTGTAACGTTCCTCCACGTCACGACAACAACTCTGATAACAGGTGCAATTTTTTTTGTAAAAGGTGTGTGTGCGCGTGTAGAAAAGAAACAGACACACTTGACTCTACGTTGCCACACGACAACCAACAAGATGCAACCATGATGATCACAGCAAGAAGACTGAAGGGACTCAACGAGTAACTGCAAGTAATAAACGACCATAGACAAAAGGTGCACAATGCAAACATTTAACGACATACTGGGTTATGCACAGTACGAACACAGAGGGAAGAACCCATAGTAGTATATCTTACTATTTCTGCACAGGAAAGCAGGGCGTTTAATCTTAGTTCACTGCTCCAAAGAGAGAGAAGCTCAGATAGGCTTATGGCCGACTGCTCAGGCAGAAACTAGTAATCTTTGTCAGGAGTGTCGCAAGAGTCGAAACCCTGTCTTTAAAGGGACCAAGACTCTTGATACGGCACTGGATTCTTTACAAGAAATAATCACACATGCAGACAAATCTCCTAAGGCCACCTGGGGGTGTCTACATCCCGCCCGACAAAAAATGACCAAGCAATAATATGATTACGACCTCGTACAACATAAATTATATGAACAAACGTCCTCCAGGAAGGCGCAAGTAAGAAGGACTCTGACATTGACCATCCATGAATAAGACTCACTGACAAATTATAGACCAATTTCTCCATTTAAAATTTATTAATCGACGAGTTATCCAACCTTAAATATTGTACAAATAGTTAATTGCCATCCCCGTTTTCTGAATTATAATAATTGATTTCGCTTAGATTCACAGACCCTACATTTTATGGGTCATCCATCATATTGCGATTTCCATGAATTCACCATAACACCGCCATGTATTTGCTTTCTAGAATACCATAACATTGCAATTAAAATGATAATAAACTTCACTTAAATTGTTACCATCAATAATGGAATCATAATACCATTACCATAAACGACAATTATAAGAGACCCATAATATTAAAACCATGCTCAATTTTAAAACCATAATATTCAAAGGATAATAGAACCATAATTTATAATAAAACGACAATAGAACCATAATATTAAAACGACAATGTTAAAACCAGAATATTAAAACAACAATATTAAAACCATAATATTAAACGATAATATTAAAACCATAATATTAAAACGATAATATTAAACCCTATTTTAAAACGATAATAGAACCATATATTAAAATAGCAATGTTAAAACCGGAATATTTAAAACAGCATATTAAAACCAAGATTAAAATGATAATAGAACCATATATTAAAGCAGCATTATTAAACCGGAACATTTAAAACAGCATAATAAAACCAAGATTTAAAACGATAATAGAACCATATATTAAAGCGGCATTATTAAAACTATAATATTTTAAAACAGCATAATAAAACCAAGAATTAAAACGATAATAGAACCATATATTAAAACAGCAATATTAAAACCGGAATATTTAAACAGCATATTAAAACCAAGATTTAAAACGATAATAATGTATTCGCCAGAATTGGAAAGCCATGATTGGATTTTCCTGCGGCTGAGAGCTGGAAACCTCGCCACACAATGAAAGTAATAGAGGTAAGTAATGGCACTACTGCCAGAAGGGACGTGTCCCCAGAAAACGTGCGGGAAAAAAGCACGTGCTCGCAGAAAAGGGTGGTTTTATACGGCAAAGGAGGAACTCCCATGTAGCTGGAGGGACACGTTTACTCTCTGTTCAACGCATCCTTTAGAAAGGTGCAGCCAGCGATAACAGGGGGCGGCCATAATTTCAAGCATGCAAAACGAAAGGCCAAAATGAAATCAACACCCCAGAAGCATTCAACAAAAAGCATTCAGAACGAAAGGCACTCAATATGAAAAACCCAAAATGAAATCAACATTCAAAGGACAGAAGCATTCAAGTGAAATCAAGCACCACAAATCGAAATTCCAGAGTGCCCAACTCTTCCAACACCACAATCGCATTCCTCAACTGTTCCTAAAATAAATGAATAAGGTAAATCGAATTCCAGAGTGCACAATCGAGATCAACACATCATGGTTTAACACAGAAGGGGGCAGTAAGTCTATCTGTTTTAAGTTATAAAAAAAAAATTCATCCGCAGGCCCACAACGGACAACGGCCCGAGCAATACCAGGATACGTCGACAAGGTCTTCCTCAAGGTCAACGAAAACTAGCTTCAAACTGTTGGGAGAATAAAAGAAATTGAACATTGTTTTGAACATGCAGAGCCAACAGCCAGCGAACCCACAGCAAGGGTAAAAACAAATTGTCAGAACCAGATTTACCCAACAATGTATTGTCCTTCAGCAACCCGCCACTATATCCATATAGAACGAAATTGCCAGAGCCCAATTTACCAACAGTTTATTTTCTTTCAGAACCCAGTCACTAATAACAACACCCACAGGCAAGGGAAAAACACCCACGGGAATTATTTCTCCCACAGAGGATGACATCGCCCAGTAGAGTAAACGCCCCACAGTCAATCAGGAAGAAAAATTCTAGAACAATAGATAAGAAAAATTACACAGTCCAGATTAAATTTAAAATGTACAGCACAATAATTTAAATTTACACAGTCCAATTTATCAAACAGTAATTATCTTACACCGTCCGAACGTCGAATGGAAAAAGGGATTTACACATTCCAGAAATTATAGCAGTAATTATTTTATACAGTCCAGAACGTTGAATGGAAAAAGGGATATACACAGTCCAGAATAAATTTCACAACGCCATTACCATGCATTCTAACCTACTAAATACATGAACATATCGTTGCCTTATTGCCCACCGCGATGACGTCCGCGCTCCATGCCGCTCCCGCTCACCGACCGTAGAGACCTCACCGGTACCTCCCAGCCAATCACTAGGGGTACTCTGCTTCCCCCTTAGCCCTCTGAGCCGCAAAGGGGCCACACAAATCCATAAGATATGCCTATCTTCCTAGCTCACCTCCAAGGCTGAGCTACCACTCCAATACCAGCTGAGAAAATCCCAACTCCTCACAAGCAATCAGTCCAGTCTCAATTCGGCAACATAACCATCTCTAACCCTAACCCTCCTTTTCTTTTTTATATCTTTTGAGACCCCCTCCTTGCCCTAAATCACATTTAATTTAAGTTTACGTGAAAACCCTCAAAAATTCTCTGTCTTACAAGTGTCACTCATCCCCCACGTTTCTCCAAAATTAATTTCTCTTTTTTTTTTCTTTTTTTTTTATTTAAAAAAAAACAAAAACGTAAATGCGCTAATGCATATTTTCATTTTATTTTTAAGTTCATACTTTTATACTCCCGCTCATTAAATAATTTTATTACTATTGGTTTACTCTGAGTTAACTAAAACTATATTTATGTATATTTTTATTTTTAAGAAAAGTTATGTTTCAATTTGAATAAAAGTTATGAGTTCATTAAAAGTTAACTGGTTGAAAAAGATTATGAAATCTTGTATCCGTTGATATATTGGTTGTATAGTTGGATGAAGTTAACGTTAATAAATCCAAGAACTAGAGCTCAAGTACGTTCTAAAAATTGTATTCTCCTTGCAGTGCAAATGAGGTGTTTACTCTAGCCTAAAATCTCATAATGATGTTTTGCTTAATTATTTTAATGGTTATTAGGGTTAATTGCTATTAATAAGGATATTTGGGTATAGGATTAGGTCAAGATTCATTGGAGCTATCTCATTTAGAATTAGGGTTAGGCTCCTTTTAGAGTTAGAGTTAAGGACTTTTTCCTTAAGGTTAAACGAAATTTTTATCTTAGAGAAGTCCTTTTTTGTTTTTTGACTTAGGTTTAGATTTTGAACTGGACGACAATTGTTTAGGGGAGTCATTTTAAGAATTTATTAAGGCGTTATTGTCTTAGGGCTATTCAGGTTCGTTTCCTTCATCCACAACAATGTGACGTGCCCTTCAGGACGCACCACGTGCTAGAAGGGTGCCACTCGCCTCGTTCGTTTCCTTTGCGCGACGTGACCTTCAGGATGCACCACGTGCTCCAAGGGTGCCACTCACCAACTGGACTAATTAGTAGACATCTATAACCCCTGGAGTCAACACTCCTCTAGGTGAACTTGTGGGAGACTAAGGGATCTAAGGAATAAGGCCCACGCCTTATTGCGCACCCCTTAGAATCATCGTGAGTGATTGTCGCAGTCTTCCCTCACGGCATCGTGGATCCTCTCGAACTAGGTAATCGTTAACCTACAGTTCGAGCCACGATGGGAGTGCTAGTAGGCGGTGGCAAGGCTGTTGTCCACCCCTCTCCCTCAACCTCTCTGGAAATCGTGTGTGGCCCCTTTACTCCATATGTGAGTCTTATAGACAAGCTATCGTCAGCCTGCATCATCGATAATCATGTCAGAACATGTCAACATCAAATCATCAAATCAATGAAATATCACAGTAAATAAATCAACCCAAATAGCACACTCCCTGACTCAATTCGAAGTCCAAGGGGTTCCACCGATGCCTCTGGATCCTCAAGGTCCAAAACCCTGCACACTCAATGCAACTGAGTCAATAGCACCTATCTACATCAAATAGTAAAACATCATGTCGTCTATCATAACGCATCATAGTCAAGTAAAAATGTTTTAACATCAGAAAAGTCCAGATCACTTGCAAGCAAGTGTCCTCAAATAATAAGTTTTCCCAATGCGCCAGAGCGGGATGTTACATACACCCCCTCTTGGTCTAAACTTTGTCCCGAAGTTTCTCAGTATAAATGCTGAAATGAAAGTATCACAGTATCATAAGTCTATCTATCAAACAAAAATGGAAATTGTTGGCGCATATCATAGGCATCCTCCTAGGTCGCCGAGTGCGGACTATAACTGTCCCACTGGACCTTGACCTGATCTACTGTTCGACGTCATAACTGTCGAACGCGATGATCTAAGATGCGGACTGGCTCAGCCGTGACCGCTCCCTCGTCCGATACCTGCAAGGAACTCATGTCAATCACATGTGTAGGATCACTAATATAATGTCTCAGAACAGATACATGAAAAACATCGTGCATACGTCTCAAAGAATCAAGAAAGGCTAGTCGATAGGCCACGGGCCCCTTTCTCTCCATGATCTCGAAAGGTCCCACGAACCTAGGAGAGAGTTTAGCTCCCTTTCCAAACTTGATAGAACTCTTATGCAGTTTAACCCGCAAGAAGACTCGATCGTCGACCTCGTAACTACGACCGACTCGGTGCGCATCGACATAACTCTTCTGTCGATCCTTCGCTTCTTTAATCCTTTGTCTTATGGTTTGCATCTACTCCTCCATTTCTTGGATCGCTTCTGGTCCCACCAGGACCCTATCCTCATGCCGATCCCAACTCAAGGGCGTCCGACATGGTCGCCCATAAAGAAACTCAAAAGGCGCCATCTTAATGGTGCTCTAGTAACTATTGTTATAAGCGAACTCTACTAGAGGCAATAATTCCTCCCAACATTTTTGTTGGTCCATCACGTACATGTGCAACATATCTTCCAAGATTTGGTTCATTCGTTCGGTCTGTCTGTCAGTCTCCGGGTGATATGCAGTAATAAAATTTAGTTGAGTTCCCAAGGCCTCTTGGAAACTCGTCCAAAATCGTCAAGTAAACACCGATCCTCGATCAGATATGATCTTTTTAGGCACGCCATGCAGCCTCACAATCTCACTGATGAAAACTCTAGCTATGTCAGGTGCCTGATACGTCGTATGCACTAGAATAAAATGAGAACTCTTCGTCAGAGTGTCTACTACTACAAAAATCGATTCGTGTCTCCTTGCTATCAGTGACAATCCAATAATAAAATCCATCGAAATAACTTCCCATTTCGATTCCGGAATGGCATGTGGTTGAAGTAATCCTGTCGGGTGTCTATGTTCAGCCTTTACCTGCTGACACTCTAGACATCTGGCCACATAGTTGACTATGTCATCCTTCATTCTCTTCTAGAAGAATAAGGGTTTAAGGTCTGCCCTCATCTTCGTGACTCCTAGGTGATCCATGTAAACTGGTATGAGCCTCACTCAGGATCAACATCCTCAACTCGTCGTTTGGCGGTACATAAATCCGACTTCTAAACCTCAATAAACCATCGCTATCCAATGAATATCCCTCATATCGTGGTACCATAATTGTGTTTTGTTCAATAAAATCCTTGACTTTTTTGTACCAGTCATCATCACACTGTAAAGTGAGAATCTTCTTACGTATATTTGTCTGAAGAGGTAACACCGAAAAGATGCGTGGCCTCCGACTCAAGGCATCTGCCACTCGGTTCACTGTTTCCTTTATGTAAGTAATCTCGAAGTCATACTCGCTAAGCAATTCCAACCAACGCCATTGTCACGCGTTTAGGTCGCTTTGAGTAAAAATGTGTTATAGTCCGCAATGATCAGTCCTTAATTCAAATTTTCATCCAACAAGGTAGTGTCTCCAAAACTTTAAGGCATATATGATGGCTAAAAGCTCCAAATCGTGCGCCGCGTAGTTCTCCTCATGATTTCTCAGTTTCCTCGAAATGTAAGCAATCACTCGTCCGTCTTGCATCAAGACTCTGCCTAAACCTTCCTTGGATGCATCAGTGCATACCAAGAAGTCTTCATCCATGTCAGGGACTTTTAGTATCAGCGTTGTGGTCAACAACTCCTTAAGCCTCTGAAATGCTTCCACGCATTTCTCGGTCCAAACAAACTTCTTTTTTTTCTTCTGCAACTCTGTGATCGGATTTGCTATCTTTGAAAATCCCTCGACAAATTGTCGATAGTATCCTGCTAAATCCATGAAACTACGCACTTCGGTGACATTCGTTGGCACAGGCCATTCCATAATAGCCTCAACCTTGGCTGGATCCACGGTGATACCTTCATCGGAGATGACATGCCCTAAGTAGTGAATCATTGATTGATAAAAAGAGCATTTGGACAACTTCCCATACAATTTGTGCTCTCGCAGACACTGTAGCACCAAGCGCAAGTGCTCGTCATGCTCCTCCGTCGTCCGAGGTCGTCCGAGAGTAGATCAAAATATCATCAATGAATACTTGGACGAACTTGTCCAAGTACTCGCGGAACACCCCGTTCATCAAACTCATGAATACCCCTTGGGCGTTTGTCAGTCCAAATGGTAAAACAATAAACTCGTAATGTCCAAATCTCATATTAAAGGCGGTCTTAGGGACATCATCCTCCTTGATCTGTAACTGGTGATACCCTGATCACAAATCGATCTTGGAGAACACCGTTGCACCCTTCATTTGATCGAACAAATCATCAATTCTAGGTAAGGGATATTGATTCTTGATCGTAGCCTTGTTCAGTTGAAGGTAGTCAATGCAAAGCCTCCACGATCCGTCCTTATTTCGTATGAAAATAACTGGTGCACCCCACGGCAACACACTAGGGCGTATCAGTCCCAGGTCCAACAACTCCTTCAGTTGCATTTTCAGCACTTGCAACTTCGGGGTTGACATCCGATAAGGTGCTCTTGCTATCGGTTTGGTCCCCGGTTTTAGGTCTATGGTAAACTCCAATTCCCTTTCTGGCGGCATCCCATGTAACTCCTCTGGAAACACGTCCGCAAACTCCTTCACCACCGGAAGGTGTTCTAGACCTTCCGCTACTCCCTTTTCATTTAGCGCGAGGATTGCATAAAGCTTGCACCCCTTGCGCATACTCTTTTGTAGCTGTAAGGAAGAGACGAACCTCAAGGAAAATCCCTGGTTCCATCCTACAATCACACGTCTCTGTCCTTCATCATCAACCAATCTCAACCGTTTTGTCTTACAGTTGAGTATCGCCTCATGCGATTCCAACCAATCCATACCAATCATGACGTCATAAGATCCTAATATCGTGACGTACAAGTTCACCCTCGTGACAAACTCTCCCAGGTTAAGGGCACAGCCCGTAACCTTTCCTCCCACCTTCTGTTTGGCTCCCGAACTCATCTCCACGAAGCTAAACTCATCATGTTCGACATCCTTTACCTTTATCCTTTTTAGCACTGCACCAGAAATGAAACTCTCAATAGCACCTGGGTCTATCAAAATACTAAGGGTCTGGTTAGCGACAGTACCCATCATCTTGATCACAGTCGACTGGTGCTCTGCCTGGCGGTTATTCACCGCTACATGAATCCGATGGGCTTTGCCCATATTTCCCACAGTAATGAGTCCGACTGATCCATACGCCCTAGTCCTCTCTACATGACAGTCGTGTTGGTAGTGTGGCTCCCCACACGTCCAACACCCCTTCTTCGGCCCAGTAGTCCTGGTACCCGAAGTAGAATATGACTTCCCACCGGCCTCAAACACTGGTCTGTTCTACTGAACAGGCCTAAACTGTTGCTGCTACGGGAGACGCTGCTGCTAGTGTTGTGGTCCTCGATAAGTTGTCCGCTGCTGAGGCGGTTTTCATTGGGGTGTAGCAAAAGTGGATCTCCTCTGGAAGCCACGATGTCCCAGCGTATGTCTCACTGGTGTCTGATGCTGCGGCGTACCAGATGAACTCTGCCCCGCGGGTCTCGCTGGAGTCCTAGTCTGACCCCCACTGATAAGCTCCTCCTCTGCTATGAGGGCCTTTTGGACAGCGTCGTGCAAGGTTTGAGGCATCAAGATCCTAACCTTTACACGCAGGTTATCGTTAAGGCCAAAAACGAACCGGTTGACCTTGAGCTTCTCAGTGTTAAGGTGCGGAGCATACCGGAGCAGCTCCATAAAACATGCCTCGTACTCGGGCACCGTACGACCTCCCTGTCATAATGCATTGAACTCATTGAGCTGATGCTCAATGAATTCCTCCAAAAGGTACCTCTCTTGGAACCGTTCCTCGAACAGTTCCCATGACACATCTTCAACGGCCATGTTCAACTGCGGCAAGAGCGTCTTCCACCATAGAAGAGTGCTCCCCTTCAGTTGAAAGACCGCCGTGCGGACCTTCATGTTGGAGGTATAATCGCGAAGTGCGAAGCACATCGACATATTCTCCAACCATGCCTCGGCGGCTGCGTCGTCTGGGGCACCAAAGAACTTGAGAAATTTTACCTTCTCGAGTTCACGGTGAATGTTACCTGTAACGGTCGATGCGCGCGGTGGAACCTCAGCGGGTGTCAGCGCCCTGGCCTCGTCTATGTCCAATAGAATGATTAGAGCCTCATACATGCGCTGAAAGGATCTCATCATCCCAATAACATTACCAACCGCTATCTGCACCTGTCCAAGAACCTTCTCGCCTCCCTGGGGGTTTGACCCCTCAGGCGTGGATGCTACTGGAGGCGTCACGCCTCCTCCCTAGCATCCCGTCATCTGCCTCCGCGGCGTCCTCTAACCATGATTACCTGCACGCACACAATCAACTCAATCAGCAACAATATAATCAAATCTAATCATGCCCATGAAATTCGTAGCGAGTCCCAAGTCGCGTGTCGAACCTGGCTCGGATACCATATGTAACGTTCCTCCATGTCACAACAACAACTCTGATAACAGGTGAATTTTTTTTTGTAAAAGGTGTGTGTGCGCGTGTAGAAAAGAAACAAACACACTTGACTCTACGTCACCACACGACAACTAACAAGACGCAACCACGATGATCACGACAAGAAGACTGAAGGCACTCAACGAGTAACTGCAAGCAATAAACAACCATAGACACAAGGCGCACAATGAAAACATTTAACAACATACTGGGTTATGCACAGTACGAACACAGAGGGAAGAATCCATAGTAGTAGATCTTACTATTTCTGCACAGGAAAGCAGGGCGTTTAATCTTAGTTCGTTGCTCCGAAGAGAGAGAAGTTCAGATAGGCTCCTGGCCGACTTCTCAGGAAGAAACTAGTAATCTCCGTCATGCGTGTCGCAAGAGGGGAAACCCTGCCTTTAAAGGGCCCAAGACTCTTGATACGGCACTGGATTCTTTACACAAAATAATCACACATGCAAACAAATCTCCTAAGGCTACCAGGGGGTGTCTACATCCCGCCCGACAAAAACTGACCAAGCAATAAGATGATTACGACCTCATACAACATAAATTATATGAACAAACGTCCTCCAGGAAGGCGCAAGTAAGAAGGACTCCGACATTGACCATCCATGAATAAGACTCACTGACAAATTACAGACCAATTGCTCCATTTAAAATTTATTAATCGATGAGTTATCCAACCTTAAATATTGTACAAATAGTTAATTGCCATCCCCGTTTACTGAATTAGAATAATTGATTTCGCTTAGATTCACAGACCCTACATTTTATGGGTCATCCATCATATTGCGATTTCCATGAATTCACCATAACATCACCATGTATTTGCTTTCTAGAATACCATAACATTGCAATTAAAATGATAATAACCTTCACTTAAATTGTTACCATCAATAATGGAATCATAATACCATTACCATAAACGACAATTATAAGAGACCCATAATATTAAAACGACAATATTAAAACCATGCTCAAATTTAAAACCATAATATTCAAATGATAATACAACCATAATTTATAATAAAACAACAATAGAACCATAATATTAAAACGACAATGTTAAAACCAGAATATTAAAACAGCAATATTAAAACCATAATATTAAAGGATAACATTAAAACCATAATATTAAAACGATAATATTAAACCCTATTTTAAAACGATAATAGAACCATATATTAAAACAGCAATGTTAAAACCGGAATATTTAAAACAACATATTAAAACCAAGATTAAAACGATAATAGAACCATATATTAAAGCGGCATTATTAAACCGGAACATTTAAAACAGCATAATAAAACCAAGATTTAAAACGATAATAGAACCATATATTAAAGCGGCATTATTAAAACCGGAATATTTTAAAACAGCATAATAAAACCAAGAATTAAAACGATAATAGAACCATATATTAAAACAGCAATATTTAAACCGGAATATTTAAACAGCATATTAAAACCAAGATTTAAAATGATAATAATGTATTCGCCAGAATTGGAAAGGCAGGATTGGATTTTCCAGCGACTGAGAGTTGGCAACCTCGCCACGCAACAAAAGTAACAAAGGTAAGTAATGGCACTACTACCAGAAGGGACGTGTCCCCGGAAAACGCATGGGCAAAAAGCACGCGCTCGCAGATAAGGGTGGTTTTATACGGCAAAGGAGGAACCGCCATGCAGCTGGAGGGACACGTTTACTCTCTGTTCAACACATCCTTTAGATAGTTGCAGCCAGCAATAATAGGGGGCGGCCAGAATTTCAAGCATGCAAAATGAAAGGCCAAAATGAAATCAACACCCGAGAAGCATTCAACGAAAAGAATTCAGAACTAAAGGCATTCAAGACGAAAAGCCCAAAATGAAATCAACATTAAAAGTACAGAAGAATTCAAGCGAAATCAAGCACCACAAATCGAAATTCCAGAGTGCCCAACTCTTCCAACACCACAATCGCATTCCTCAACTATTCCTAAAATAAATGAATAAGGTAAATCGAATTCCAAAGTGCACAATGGATATCAACACATCATGGTTTAATGCAGAAGGGGGCAGTAAGTCTATCTGTTTTAAGTTATAAAAAAAAAATTCATCCGCAGGCCCACAACAGACAACGGCTCGAGCAATACCAGGATACGTCGGTGAGGTCTTCCTCAAGGTCAACAAAAACTAGCTTCAAACTATTGGGAGAATAAAATCAATTGAACGGTGTTTTGAACATGCAGAGCCAACAGCCAGCGAACCCACGGCAAGGGTAAAAACAAATTGCCAGAACCAGATTTACCCAACAATGTATTGTCCTTCAGCAACCCGCCACTATATCCATATAGAACGAAATTGCCAGAACCTAATTTACCAACAGTTTATTTTCTTTCAGAACCCAGTCACTAATAACAACACCCACAGGAAAGGGAAAAATGCCCACGGGAATGATCTTGCCGACAAAGGATGACATCACCCAGTAGAGTAAACGCCCCACAGTCAGTCAGGAAGAAAATTCCAGAACAATAGATAAGAAAAATTACATAGTCCAGATTAAATTTAAAATGTATAGCACAATAATTTAAATTTACACAGTCCATATTATCAAACAGTAATTATCTTACACCGTCCGAACATCGAATGGAAAAAGGGATTTACACATTCCAGAAATTATAGCAGTAATTATTTTATACAGTCCAGAACGTTGAATGGAAAAAGGGATATACACAGTCCAGAATAAATTTCACAATGCCATTACCATGCATTCTAACCTACTAAATACATGAACATATCATTTCCTTATTGCCCGCCGCGATGACGTCCACGCTCTGTGCCGCTTTCACTTGCCGACCGTAGAGACCTCACCGGTACCTCCCAGCCAATCGCTAAGGGTACTATGCTTCCCCCTTAGCCCCCCGAGTCGTAAAGGGGCCAAACAAATCCAGAAGATATGCCTAGCTTCCCAGCTCGCCTCCAAGGCTAAGCTACCACTCCAATACCAATTGAGAAAATCCCAACTCCTCACAAGCAATCAGTCTAGTCTCAAATCGGCAGCATAATCATCTCTAACCTAACCCTCCTTTTCTTTTTTATATCTTTTGAGACCCCCTCCTTGCCCTAAATCACATTTAATTTAAGTTTACGTGAAAACCCTCAAAAATTCTCTATCTTACAAGTGTCACTCATCCCCCACGTTTCTCCAAAATTAATTTCTCTTTTTTTTTCTTTTTTTTTTTTTATTTAAAAAAAAACAAAAAGGTAAATGCGCTAATGCATCTTTTCATTTTATTTTTAAATTCATACTTTTATACTCCCACTCGTTAAATAATTTTATTACTATTGGTTTACTCTGAGTTAACTAAAACTGTATTTATGTATATTTTTATTTTAAAGAAAAGTTATGTTTCAATTTGAATAAAAGTTATGAGTTCATTAAAAGTTAACTGGTTGAAAAAGATTATGAAATCTTGTATCCGTTGATATATTGGTTGTATAGTTGGATGAAGTTAACGTTAATAAATCCAAGAACTAGAGCTCAAGTACGTTCTAAAAATTGTATTCTCCTTGCACTGCAAATGAGGTGTGAACTCTAGCCTAAAATCTCATAATGATGTTTTGCTTAATTATTTTAATGGTTATTAGGGTTAATTGCTATTAATAAGGATATTTGGGTATAGGATTAGGTCAAGATTCATTGGATCTATCTCATTTAGAATTAGGGTTAGGCTCTTTTTAGAGTTAGAGTTAAGGCCTTTTTCCTTAAGGCTAAACGAAATTTTTATCTTAGAGAAGTCCTTTTTTTTTTTACTTAGGTTTAGATTTTGAACTGGACGACAATTGTTTAGGGGAGTCGTTTTAAGAATTTATTAAAGTGTTATTGTCTTAGGGATATTCAGGTTCGTTTCCTTCATCCACAACAATGTGACGTGCCCTTCAGGACACACCACGTGCTCCAAGGGTGCCACTCACCTCGTTCGTTTCCTTTGCGCGATGTGCCCTTCAGCATGCACCACGTGCTCCAAGGGTGCCACTCACCAACTGGACTGATTGGTAGACATATATAACCCTTGGAGTCAACACTCTGCCAGGTGAACTTGTGGGAGACTAAGGGCTCTAAGGAATAAGGCCCCCGCCTTATTGTACACCCCTTAGAATCATCATGAGCGATTGTCGCAGTCTACCCTCATGGCATCGTGGATCCTCTCGAACTAGGTAATCGTTAACCTACAGTTCGAGCCACGGCGG
>JZKD02S1605963.1:81203-97879 GCA_000966675.3 Picea glauca | reverse complement strand
TAGGATCGTTAATATTATGAGTGTTAGTTTCTCATCAAATGGAAGCTTGAAACAATAAACCCCCAAGCAATAGATCTAGCCATGGTGAATGGGTATGTTATCATGGTTCAACAAGTTATACAAAGACAACCAATAGTCTAAGTATTCATTATAACAAAAACATAAACATATACAGTAGTAAACTGAATAGTCTTAAAAACAATGTAAAATTCACAAATAATTCTATCTCAATTCAAAATGTAGTTTTCTAATTGAACCAAGCTCCAAACTCAGCACTCCGTAGAACAAAATTGTTCTACATATAAAAATAATGCTTTATTGAAATCACATTCACCAAAGGAACAACAAAGGCTTAAATGACATCTAAAAATAAATTACACACCTTAAGAGTTGAAAACTTTCTCCTATATTTATTAAGAAGGTGGAGAAGTTGTAGACTAATAAGAAGCTTAGATCAGATTTTGTCCAGAAAATTGATTTGATTGAATAATACTTAACAAAGTGATCATTTATGCAAATTCAAACATGATCCTACAACTTGAAAAAGTCTTTGTTGACTGCTTTTTACTCGGATCTACACGAATTTAATACATCGTTGGACTCTACCCACTTAAATGTGTAACAACTAGTAACACGTTATAGCGTGACTAATGTAATAAACAAGGGAATTTAATCCTATAATCAATGAAGATAAAGATAATTCCAAAGGCTAGGCTTTATTTTACCTCATATCTAGTATGCTTGATGAAGGATAGATAGTTGTAGAATGGATATCTAAGCATGTCAAGGAAGAAGTTGTTGTAGTGCTTGATGATTTATCAGGATCGATAAATCTAACACATTTAACTTGGCCTAGCATAACCACACTATCCATATCTATGAAAGTAGGCCTTGTTGGTGATGGAAGATGTTCTCTCTCACTTGTGAGCATCGACACTACCTGGGACACTAAAGGCCACAATGTTGCAGCTTCTAGAGTGCACATAAGACCAATATTAATTACTCTATTCCAGCTTAGCATTCATGGACCTGGTGCAGACATAGATACACTTTGTGTTGGGCCTCGACATGTAACCCGAGCAAAGTATTTTTATTGATCTCTATGAAATGATAGAAGATATGCCATAAGTAATAGAGTTTCATCCTATACCAAATGCACATGTCCCAGTCATGAAATTTAAGTTCAATGGAATATCGATAGATCTACTTTATGAAAAACTCTCTCTTTGGATGATTCTTGAATATATATACATCTTCCAGGATTTTGTACTGCATAATGTTGATGAGCAGATTGTTCGAAGTCTTAACAAATGTAAAGTAACTTATCATATTTTATGTTTGGTACCAAATATTCAAAAAATTTACACCACACTTAGGTGTACAAAGCTTTGGGGAAAATGACATGTTGTCTATTCAAATGGAGCAGGTTTTACCCAAATATGTCATCTCTACCCAAATGCATTACCTAACATGTTGGTGTGTCTCTTTTTTGTGTATATACATAGTGGCGCTAGCCAAACCCTGTCATGATTTGTGCTATTGAAGAGGGTCCACTAGGCCTTCCTATTTGGGATCCATGGAAAACGCCTCATGATAGACTTCATCATATGCCTATAATTACATCAATAAAATCAAGCCACTAGCTTCATTGATTACAATAGCTTGTTTTACATTACATTGTCACTGAAAATGGTTGCCACATGGTAAGGAAAAATTTTAGACTTCTTGAACTTTTATTCTAAAAATATGCAACCTACAACATATTCACTAAAGATTGTGTGTTCTTGAAGATTGTTAATTTTGAGAAACTTTAGAGTTTTTATCATTCTAAATTTGAATTTAAACAAAATAAATTAATATCCCCACTACGAACTCTCAAACAAGTTACCATGAATGAATGTGTAGTGAAAGGCCATATCCAATTAATGTACCTCCAATTGAATAAAATGTGCATATCCAAGTGATGTTTAAGAGATTCACATGAGTGAGTGAAAGTGTGCATATATTCATCTTCTGTGCTTCCTTGTTTCAAATGGTGTCCAAGCTACTCTTTGTCATTATCCTCTTATTGTTGGATTTCTTGGCATTATTCGTTTAATAGAGAGTTGTGCATATGCAAGGATATCAAAAGGAGTTGAATGAAATAAGAATAAAAGAATGAGAGTAATGTTAAATTGAGAGGTTGAGAACCCATTATTCATCAATGAAAGTATCCATAATCAAACCATTACATGATTTGATCCCAACGGAGAATGTAACAAAGTGTAAGTGTAATTTCCATCCAAGTCAAAATGCAAGCATGTTGTTTTAGCATTTGTTGGTATTAGATTACTTGTAGGGTTTTAACCCTTTTTATCTACTCTGATCTTAACATATTGTCATAAGTTGACCTAGTTTCATATTTAACAAGCTCCCAAAAAAATCCCTCTAAAACTATCGGCCTTCCTGGTAAACCAGAAGGTCGCGCAGTACACAGGGTGCACTGTGGAGTCTCACCCAAGATAGTTCTATGGGTGGTTGCAATGCTCGGACGCTTGCATCCTGGGAATGAGGGGGGATCTGTGGTTGTACCTTGTAATCTTCATTTATCTAGTCTAACATGTTAATTAATCAGTCACTCTACTCATGCATGTGGAATACCAAATCTAACTAGTTCCTTCATTCATTTAGCTATCATTTAATCATTAGAAACAATGGAGATGCTTACATTCAATCACATAACACAAGTTTTATCGTGGTTCACCCCCTCTTGGGCTACATCCACAAATATTTGTCTCTCAAGCTCTTTTATTATGTCTCATCAATAGATCGTGTCGCACGCATTTACAGTCTTGGATCTTACAATCTCATCCGGCTTCTCAATCCCTTTGAGGCTAACTAGATCTCACTAGGATCCTCAGCCTGCGATCTAACCCTCGAGATCAAGTTGCTCAAATCTTATCTAGCTCACCAGCTTACAAAAATAAGGCAACTTCTACAAGCTTTACAACCTTCAACTCTATCTTCTCTCTTCAGTCAGGCTCTCCCCCCCTTTTCCTAGACCTCCTAGGTATTATTTATACATATTCTTGGCTCATCATCCATTACCATATTCTGCAAAAACCCTAACCCTAATTTCATTATGTCTCCCTTGCATGCACGCCTTGCATACTTCCTTGGCATGTGTTGCTTTTCCTTCGTGCTCTTCTCTCCAAAAATGGCCTTTTCCAAAAACTTGACCTTCATCCAATAGGCCCCCAACACTCACATGTGGCTCATCCTGAGTGACCTAGACTATGCATGCTTCCTCAACAACTCTTGCTAGAGTGTGGAACTTGTATGCAAGTTCCCTTTCTTATGTTTGAGCCTGTGCGGCCTTTTCTTTGAGCGCATCTAACACTTACGATGTGATCTCCTACAGAGATCATTTATGTGCACTCTGCATGTGTTTGCACAATGTTCTTATTTTCCTCCTATGACTGTGCAATAACCTCCGCAGCTAGCCTTTGGAGAGGTTCCATTTGAGATTTTCGGTCCTTATTTTTCATCTGTGCAGCTACTAGCTCTGCTTGCAGCTTCTTCATGTCTTGCAATCATTTTAGGTGCTCGGTGATCTTCATTTTTTTTTTCTCTGCTTGAGGTCCTGGATAGATGCACTTATCTTCTCCTCTTCCCGGTCCCAATTCTAGACCCATTCATCTTCTTCTAGCACTATCCATAACTGTGTCACCCTCTCAAACAAGTCCACATTTGTGTTGACTTGTCATTTTATTTCCTCCATCTTTCCTACAACCTCCTGCTTCCTTTGTTCCTTCACCTCCGGGGGAGTTGTAGGAATGAGTTGTTCCCAGATAGTTTTGATCTCTTGCATGTATTGATCAATTGTTTGCACAATATGATCGATAATTTGCGTTGTAGTGTGATCTACTATTTGCATGCTATTCGACATCTTGTTATAGGCTTCAGCCACTCCCTACTCGAGCCTATCTATGTGATACTTCTCATCTTTGGTCTTGAGCTTGACCTCCTTGAGAACCAATCCCAACTCCTCTTTGTTATCCTTTGTTTTTTGCAACTTCGTTGCTTCTGTTCGTGCACGCGACTGCACATCCTGCGCGACACTGATTTGTAATTTGTCTAGTGCCTTGGTTGGTATTCACTGCATTACCAATTGTATCTATGTCATCTCTTTCATGGGTGTCTGGGTGATGATCTCATCCATGCATAGCATGTTGGGTGTAATATGGAAGGTAGGGCTCTCCTGTGCTACGGTATGGATTGCATCATGCTCGCTCGGCATAGTCCTGGCATCCACTTATGATGTTGTGGGGAATGAATTTGTTCCCCTGTCCATCGTCTTCATGCCTCTAATCGGCTCTAGGACCTGTTATATGTCGACCAACTCATCCTAAATGCAGCCTTTTGGTGTTGGGCATCTTCAAACTCCTCATTTGCACGGGTCCTGGACTCTCTTGGCCACGAGGTCAACATCGTCCTCAGTGATTGTATATTCTAGCGAATACTTGTGCGTCTTGGCCTTTTTTCATGCACCCCCAGTGTGGATGATGGGCCTCTTGGTCTAGCCTTGTTCCTATGGGGTGGCAGTTGATGAGGTTCCTTGTGATGTTGCAACCCCTTTTTCTATTTCTTCTGGTGTTGGGTAGTTCCCTTTTGTCTGGCCTGGGTACCTTTATTCGGAACACCTTATTTTTCTATGGCATCTTCTGACTTGGATTTGGCTTCTTCGACACAGATTTATCCATGGAAAGTGCCTGATATTTCCCTGCATCAGTCTCCATACCTGTAGGCATATATTGAGTGGGGAATCAAATTCTCCAGTCCTCTTGCCAATCCCTAATTTCCATCTCTACATATTCTTCTTTGACGCAGTATCTGAGCTACAACCATTCCTTCTCAGGATCCCTTCTCACTTGGATCCATACTATGTGCCTAGTTTCTTTAATGTTCGCTATGTCTTGGTATTGTGCAACCACTTCTATCATGATTATCCAACTATTAGCAATGCTCTCCTGGAGCTCATTATAGTACCATATGAATGTGATTGCACTGGTACTTTTGATTTTGGGGACTGACATGCTCCCCAATGATGTGTATCGTGATGTGCAGCAATGTCTGGTCCACTCAAAAAAATATGTGTATTGGTTCTCCCTCCATCTGATCAAGGCAATCAGGATTAGTAGCCAAGAGTAGTGAAATTATGTTTCGATATCTTGCACGTCTCTATAGTTGTCAAGGAACAGGTTTAGAAAGTATGAGGCCCAGCTGAGAATAGTGTCCTTCACGCACTATGTTGCATCCGTGAGGACCCCAGCAGGGACTTCCTCCTTGCGACACTTTCTAAGTAGTTTACAAGCCATCGGTTTGGTGACCAACCTTGTCCCTAGGTCACTGATGTGCTTGATAATGATTATGCGTGAACCTCTGATCCATAATATATTTGTAGAATGAAATGAATACAGATTATTATCAAAAGAATCTTAACACAGAATAACAAATATATAGTAAAATTGGTTTCTATTCAATAAGTAAATAAGATGAAACTGTAAAATGCAGCGGAAACAAGCTTGTTAGAATGGTGGTGTCTTATCTCTAGGAAGAGATGTGACGGTTGTGCTTATTCGCAAGAATATGATTACAATGAGGCTTTGAAGGAATTTTTACAATAAATAGGAATTTCAAAAACCATAGACATCCAAAAAAACTAACCCTAAGAGATGAAGTGCCAAAAGTCATGTGGGGCCCGTTTGGGTAAGTTAGTACATCAACTTCCCGAGGTCATAACTTTTTCATACGATCTTCATTTTAGGTGCATGATAGCATGTTGGAAAGTTCTATCAGAGGAATACACATTTTGTGGCTATTTATAAAATATCATTCTAACTATGGCGAGCCCTAAAAAAACATCGTTTAGGACCTCAAAACGGCCCCGCAATTTAGGGACCTGAAAACTAGGGAAAAAATTGCCAAAATGAGCTAGTTGGAATAGGTGGGAGGCCACCGACATCCATATGTATCAATCCTCCCCCCTTAAGAAGCAATTTTCTCCATTTTTTTGAGTTCCCCCATCATTTGAGGAAATGTTTGTTGAATTAGCCCTGGGTGTGCCACTTGCCTTGGTGCAAGAGTTGCCCTGCTTTTACAACTCAATAAAGTTGAATCCTTTGATGGCAAGTGCCCTTGATCTATTTGTCCACAATATGATCATTGGATTCCTGTTGTATGCAATTAGGGTTGATTTATGTTGGTTTCATCTGTTTTTTTATCTCTGAGGTGTCCAATAATGGTGAGAAATGCGGTCGAAGGATATCCACGTTGAACACTGGGTGCAAGCCAAGGAAAGGAGGAATGTTGAGCTCGAAAGAATTATCACCCACATACTTGGTGATGGTGTATAGCCCATAATAGAGTGGGAGAAGATTTTGATGGGGTCCTGTAAGGCGCTCTTTCTGCAAGTGCAACCAAACTTTGTCGCCCACATGAAACTTATGTGGCACCCGATGTTGATCATGGTGTTGTTTGTACTTGTCATTGGACTTCTGTAGGATATCTTGAACCTCTTGTCGGATGTAATGAATCATCTCAATGAAACGGGTGGATTTTTCAACTTTAGTTGGATCAGGAGATGAGTCGGTCAAGGTGACCACAAGGGGTAGTACAACATTAATGGGACCCAATGGTTGGAATCCCAACCCCACTTGAAAGGGGTTATGGTTGGTTGAGCTATGCAAGGCTTGGTTGTAGCTATGGTGAACATAGGGTACATTGTCATCCCATGTGTGAGGGTGCTTGGAATTATACATGTGCGAGATATGCACGATCATCCAATTTAAAACCTCAGTTTGGCCATCTGTCTGGGGGTGGAAGGTCATGGATTTGGTGAGCTTGGTGTCCAATGTGACCAGAGGATTGACCAAAATGTGTTCATAAATCGACGGTCTCAATATGAGACAATGGTTTGTGGGATTCCAAAATGTACCCAAACACGTTCAAAGAAGAGCTTAGCAGTGACCTTTTTTGCAATGCTCTTCTTGCAGGCGACCAGAATCGCCATCTTAGAAAAGGGATCCACAACCAAAAAAACACAGTCATTGCCACGCTTATTGGATGGGAGGTCTGAAATGTAGTCCATTGAGATTGATTCACATGGTCTGTCAGGATTAGGCAGAGGGGTGTACGGGCCTTCTTTCTTAGTGGTCGGTTTGGCAATCGTGTAGGCAGTGCAGGACCTGATATACTTACTGACCTCCTGTCGAAGTTTCAGCCAGTAGAAATTTTTTTGCAGCATTTCCATTGTATTTTCAATGCTGAAGTGTCTTGCCACCCGACTATAGGGGGATTCACAGATCATATTCGCTCTCTCTCTTGATGGAACGTAGATATGGCCCAGATGGCATAGCATCCTATCCTGAATATGGAAATTAGTGACAATTGTGTTTGTGCCCAACATTTAGTAGGTCATCGTGAAGTCTAGGTCTATCTCATAGAGTTAGGGCCATCTATAGGTCTCATGGCTGCAATATTCTAGCACTGTGGTGAGTTTTGTGACTAGATTTTTACTGAGGCAATCAACAACGTGGTTGGTGCTTCTCATTTTATACTTGATGTTGAGGTGGAATTGTTGCAAGTATGTGGACCACTTCTGATGGCATTCATTCTGCAATTTTCCTTTTGTTTGCATGAACTATAGTGGCTTATTATCAGTGTGGATGACTCTCTCCTTCCCAAGAATGTAATGTCTCCACTGGCAGTAAGCTTTCACAATGGAGTACATTTCTTTGTCATAAGTAGGGTACTTACGGATAGCATCTGACACACATCTCACTATGATAGGCCACGGGGTGGTCGTGCTGAGTGAAAATGGAACCCACATCATAATCTAAAGCATTTGTCTCGATCTCAAAGGGATGTTGCAGGTATGGTAGTGAACATATTGGGGTTGAGCACAATCACTTCTTCAAATGATTGAACTATTATTGTTGGGATTGTCCCCAAACAAATTCACCTTACCACCACCCCTGGTTACTTGGTTGAGGGCACATGCAATATGGGAGAATCCCAACACAAACTTGTAGTAGAAATTGGCAAGGCCCAAGAAGCTTTGAAGCTCAGTGAATGTCGTTGGGGATGGCCAGTCACGAATGACTTGGATTTTGTCTAGATCCACATGTATGCCATGTTGATCAATGATGTATCCTAGGTAATGAACCCTATCCATGCAGAAGGAGAATTTTTCCAAGTTGGCATAGAGTTGGTGTTGCCGTAGGGTGTGTAGAACCTGTTGAATATATTGCAATTGTTCTGCCAAGTATTTTTGTAAATGAGGATGTCATCCAGATACACCGCTACAAAAGTGTTGGTGAATGGTCATAGGATATCGTCCATCATCCTCACGAAAGTGGCTGGAGCATTTGTCAAACCAAATGGCATGACCAACCATTCAAAAAGACCTTCCTTTGACTTGAAGGCAGTCTTCCATACATCTATCTGTTCTATCAGGACCTAGTGGTAGCCAGACTTCATATCAATATTACTGAAGTATTTTTCCCCCATGATATGATCAAGGAGGTCGTTGATTCGGGGAATCGGGTACCAGTTTCTTACTGTGATAGTATTCAAAGCTCGGTAATCAATGCAACATCACCAAGTTTGTTCTTTCTTCTATACCAGCACGATTGGGCTCCCGCAAGGTGATGAGATGGGATGGATGTGCCCCTTGTGGAGAAGTTCTTGGATATATTGCTTGATCTCCTCATTCTCTAACAGAGAGCAGCGGTAGATTGGCCCATTGGGAAGCGGTGCACTGGGGGTCAAATCAATGGGGTGCTTGACCTAACATTGCATAGGTACCCCGGTAGGTGAGGAGAAGATATATGATTATTCTTCCATGACCTTATCCACTTACTTCTGATGTGTGGAAAGGCCAACCATGGAGACCCTGGATGTGGTTGTGATCTTCACTCATTCTGAGAGAAAAAAATGAAGAAGACAAACTTTCATGTCTGAGAGATGACCTTTCTGAATTGCTTGGCAGATATCAAGGAAATCGCACTGGGTGGGACTGCCTTTGGTGTCCTGTACAATTTCTTGATCAAACTAATAATAACATTGTGAGGCCTAGACTCATTTACAGCATGACATTTACATAAATATGGTTGGCCCAAAATAACATTACAAACTTCGAGAGGGGAAACATCCCGCAATACCTTGTCTTTGAAGGGCTTGATGTCATATGACAGGTGGCATTGTTGGTTGATGCGGATGTCGCTTCCTTGGTGAAGTGTTGGCACAGGGGAAAACCCAGGGTTCAGCTCCAAAAGCACACCAACAAGCCCTAACTACTGGCCCTTTCAGAAACACCTGTGAAGTAGATGCAGTCTCACCCGAAGCAGTTATGAGGGGGTTGCAGGACAAGGATGTCTACAACCAAGGGGAATATCAAGTGGATCTAATACAAGAATAGCACAACACTCATATATCACCTATCAACTTAGATATATTTTGCACATATACTTATCACATCTAACGTAATAATGCAATCACAGTATATCAAGGACAGAGACAGAATACCAATCACACACAACACCAAATATACATGGTTCACCCCCTCTCTAGGGCTACATCCATAGAACTGTGATTTATAATATATTAAGACAAAGCATACAGTTCTTGTCTATTCTCTTAGCTAGAAGGTCTTCTCTCTTCTCCTCTCTTTCTCTCACCTCCCTGTGCACCAAGCTGCAAGGTTGATCTTCGCACCCAGCTGAAGATCTTACAATACCAGAAGGCTCTCACACTTAGCACTTCTCTCTCACACAACAATGATCTCTCACAACATACCAATAACAACTAGATCGAGTAACTTGAACCTGAAGGAACCCTCCTCTCTCATATAGGTTCTTATTTATACTTTACAATCACTTACCATCATTCTTAAGTCGAAACCTAGCTGTCCAAAACCCTAGATACCAAAACCCTAGGTGTCTAAAACCTAGGTCAACTTGACCCACATTTTTAGGGCTTTACCAGCCTATCTTTCCTTCCTTCTCGCACAATGATCCAAAGCATCTAACGGTGTCTTTTTCCACTTTCTAATCTATCCTCTTTGATCTCCTCATCCAACAGCTTTCTTTCTCGGGATTTGCTCCATCTTTTCTACTCTTTGCTCACTTCGACCCAGTAACAGTCACTGTGTCTTCAGCGCAGTTCATATTTCTCCTTTTCTTCTTTGATCTTCACTCCCTTACATAACCAAGGGCCAACAGGCCCCCAACACTCACCTGTGACTCATCCCGAGGCACTTCAGATCTGATTCTTTTGTTTTACTTTGAATTCGGACCGCACAAACTAGTCTTTTGTTTCTACTCTATGCCTCCTTTTCCTCCTTGTGCAGACTGTCTTTTCTGTGTCTGGTACCTAGTTTCAACTGCACCTGGTACCTAGACCCTTTTCCTTATACTTCTACTGAGAGCTGTGAGGTAGCTGGTAGTGATAGTACAACTTCATTCGGCTCCCATTCACTAATCATTCCTTCCATTTTCCCTTTAAAGTATTCAACTACACAGATACTCCTTATGTAACATGAGTGACCTCATATGGTCCAAGCCAATGCATTCTAAACTTCCCAGGATGCTTCACGAACTTATTGTCGTATACCAGTACCAAATCACCTTATTTAAATGCCTTCTTCTTGATGTGTCTGTCATGGTAGGCCTTCTCTCTTTCCTTTTGTACTTGTTGATGGAATCCTGCAACAAATCTATCTTCTTCCAATTCGACCAACTATGCAAGCCTCTTTTGAATAGTGCCAGTGTCATCCACATCTGTAAAGGTAGAAATTCTTAAGCTTGGCACCAATTATTTCATTGGAACAATATCTTCACGACCATATACCAACCTAAAAGGTGTCTGCATTGTCATCTTTTTGCAAGTGGTTCTATAGGCCCATAATACTGTTGTTACTCTTAAATCCCAATCATCCCTATTCACACTGCGAATCTTGGTTAGTGTTGTCTCCAAGATCTTATTGAACGCTTCCACTATCCCATTTTCTTGTGGATGGTAAGGTGTTCTCTTCTGATGGCGGACTTCAAATTCTTTAGTCATGGATTCAACTATCTTATTGATGAAATGCGTACCTTGATCTCTCATAAGGATCTTGGGGCATCCAAACATGGTTATGATTTCACCAAATATGAAGCACGCAGTTGTGGTTGCACTACAGTCCTTAACTGCTCTTGCTTCAGCCCATCTAGTCAAGTATTTTGTCACAGTGATGATGTACCTTGCTCCTGTGCACTTTCTTGGTGGGTTTATAGGTCCCACGAAATCAATGGCCCATTTCTCAAATTCTTGTAGGGTCAATTGTGGTGCTAATGGCATTTCATCCCTTCGGGAAGGTTTTACATCTCTTTGGCATACTTCGCAGGCTCTGGAATAGTTTTTAGCATCTCTGTGTAAGGTAGGCCACCAAAGGCCATCTCTCAAAACCTTATGCACAGTTGCTTCCCCTGCGTAATGTCCTCCTATGATGCCTTCATGAGCTTCTACAAGGATCAATAGTTGTTTTGCCTCCATAAAACATCTTCTTAATATCTCATCAGGTCCCATATTGTATATATGTCTAGCTATAAGTGAGAAGTCGGCAGTGCACACTACTAGTTGTTTCTTCTGAGGAAATGTGTACTCACTAGGTGCCATTCCTGTTGATAGGAACTGAACTATCTCTGTGAAGTGGTCATCGATCTTTCTAATGGCCAATAGCTATGCATCTGGTAGTGCATCCTCCAAACTGGTCGACTCTTCACCATGTTCCAACCTTGACAAGTGGTCAAGACCTTTGTTCATTCTCCCTAGCTTTACTATGATCTCAAAATCATATTCTTGAAATAGCAGAAGCCATCTTCATATTCTCCCCCCAACACTGGCTTGTTGACTAGGTATTTCAGTGTGGAGTGATGAGTAAACATTTTAAAGTGTCCTCCCAACAAGTAGTGGTGAAACTTCTGCAATGCGTACACCATGGATAACCCTTCTTGCTCAGTGGTGGTCTAGTTGACCTCTGCAGCTGATAGCTTCCTGCTAGAAAAATCTAATGGATGATCAATCTCTCCTTCACCAGGTTGTGCTAACACAGTTCCTAATGAAATATAAGATGCATTGACATGCACATGAAACTCCTTACTCCAATCTAGAAATACCAGAATAGGCGTAATAACCATTTTCTGTTTCAGTGTGTCGAAGCTCTGTTGGCATCTTTTGTCCAACTAAACTGACAATATTTCTTCAAAATATTCTCCATGGGTGTTTTGATCTGAGCATATCCTTTGATGAACTTCCTATAATATCCTGTGTGTCCCAGCGTAGTGCGCAGCTATTTGACTGAAGTAGGAGGTGGCAGATCAACTATAATGGCAATTTTAGATTGATCAACCAGCAATCCCTGCTTGCATACAATATGACCTAACATCACTCCAAATGGTGAGAAGAAGATGGACTTCTTCAAATTCAAAGAAATTTGACACTATCTTCATTTGTCCAACATTGATCCGGGCTATTTTCGTCATGTGACTTATTAAAGAATTGCATAAAATGAGCATAAACAAAAGTACACCATAAAGAAGGAAAAGCTCAAAATGAAAGAGACACAATCATGCAATATGAACACAAATAACTTGATAATGGAGTTCATCCCTGGTGGACTATGTCTCTGGGTCCTACTCTCAAATGGGTAGGTCTTTTTATTAACTCCACAAAAGAATTGGTCAAAATACATAAGTATACCTCATTCTGGAGTTAATCTATAGAATCTTTTCTCAGATCAGAAAACCAACACCACCACTGCGTTCGTGGTGTTGTTTTACCTAAAAATGACTGTCTCCACGCCTCAATCCGAGCCTAACACTTTTTAACCTAAAGAAAATCTCACCTCTGATTTTGTGCCTCGGTCTCGAAATTCATGCCTCTTCCATACGTGCGCCCTTGGTTCTCCTCCTAATATAAATGAGCATAAAAATCTATACAAAAGAATTCAACACCAAGTGTTCTTCTCAACTTGTAATGAGAACTCCCTTACATGAGAGATGAACCCCCTTTTTATAACCCAAAAGGAGCATCTTTACATAACAAAATAATTAATTACAACCCCTTTTTAAAAATCTACTTGGATAAGGTTGTTTAGCATCTAGGCCATTCATTCCAATAGCATGGCATGGTTTGTTTGAGCCATTGTTTAAATATGGAATATAGTAAACAAATATTAAAAACAAACCCCATTAAAATAGGGCGTAGGGCATCTCTTTTCATGAGTGTGGTTTGTTGTAAAACCCACTTATCCAAAGTCTAGCCCGTGGCATATATAAACTCGTGCCATATAGTTATGGAGTGCGAATCTTGGAGGATAGTTGGATGGCATTTGTTGGTGTGTGGTCGCATGGAACAATAACATGTGAACAGGGGCTAGGTCGCCCCTCTCTTTGTCGCTTAGTTCAAAGCTTACATTGAAATACTATTTAAACCATATTTCACACAAGAAAAAAGGTATGGTGTAGTGGTTAGCACTTCTGTGTGGGGGCCTTTGGGATATTTGGAGGTCATGAGTTTGACTCTTGCGGAGTCGAAAAAAACTTTTTCATTTTCCAGCCAATGGAGAGGTGCCATGTGGCACCATATAACTGGTCCACCAAAAGTGCCACTTGTCCCAATATGATTTGCCAATGAAGTTGACATCTGTCATCACCGAACATGCCCATGTGTCTACTATGTCATGTCATCTTGCCAACTCATCTATTCCACGTGTCACCCTTGCAGTAGTGCAACATGTCACTTTGACTTTTCCATGCTTGACCAAGTTTGACTGAACTTTGACCGCTTATAACTTTTGATCTGTAACTCCGTTTGACGAGTCGTTTGTGCCAGTAGAAAGCTTGTGATGCGCTCTTAGTGATTATGTCATTTTCACTGAGTCTTAGGAACTTTGAAATTTTTCCCTTTCACTGTCTACTGGAGCCATTCTGAGCGTTCTGATTTGCTTCTGTGCATTCTGAGTTATCTTAACCTTCTCTGGATCTTTATTGGATCATGCATTCCCACTGAGAGATTTTTGGACCACCAAAAGCTTTCATCAATCAATTGGTAAGTGAGGGAAGAGTTCCCTCACCTTATTTTTCTCAATCCACTTTGCCTTGCTTGGATGTGTGCCCTTTATGCCTACTCGAAGATAATCAACATCACCTCTACGTGAAGTCCTCATCCTTCTATCCATTATGATATCTTCCTTTAATTCATCCAAGTACTCAGGTGCAAACTCATCAACTAATGGTATTGAAACTTCCTCATCCTGATCCATGATCATGGGAGGTTCAAAAAGTTTCAAGTTCTCTACGTTCACAACTGAGTATATCTGCATATAAGGTGGAAGATTTAAACGAAAATCATTAGTGCCTCTTTTCTCCAAAATAGTGAAGGGTCCATATCGGATGGGCTTGAGTTTATTGCCTTCACCCTTCAATTGTTCCTTGATGATATGAATCCATACCCGATCTCCAACTTGAAACTGATGATCAACCCTATGCTTGTCATGTCGATCTTTATACTATGCTTGACTCTTCTCCAATTGTTCCCTGACTGCCTGGTGTATCTATTGAATCCTCTGGATGAACTTGCAGTCTCTGTCCTGGATGAACTTGCAGTCTCTGTCCTCTGTGCATTCTTCATTCACATCGACATCTCTCCCATACATCAAGTCCATAGGAACCTTTGGTAGGTACCCATAACATGTCTAAAAAGGTGAACTCTGAGTGGATGAATGTAAAGCTTGATTATAAGCATGTTGTACATAAGGTATATGTTCATCCCATAACTTAGGATGCTTGCTGCAATAGCCTCAAAGCAAAAGTACCACTGTTCTATTTACCACCTCTGTCTGTCCGTCGGTCTATGGATGAAAAGTAATGCTCCTCTTCAATTTGGTGTCCATCATTCTCCACAAGTTAGTCCAAAAATCCCCAAGGAATCGAGTATCTTGATTCGATAAAATGGACGTGGGTAATCCAAAGTGAACCCAAACATGCTGAAAAAATAGATTAGCAGTCTGCTCAGCAGTGATCTTCTTTTTACATGGCATCAAGGTACACATCTTGCTGAACCTATCCACTACGACATACAAATAATCACGACCCCCACTGGTCATTGGTAAACCCCTACAAAATCCATGGAAATGCTTTCCCATGGATGGGATGGAACAAGAAGTGGTGAGTATAGCCCCAATTTTCTATTAGTGGGCTTACAAGTAGAACACATCACACACCCCTTTACATATTTACTTACAATTTCTTTCATTTGAGGCCAATAACAAAACCTCTGCAAATGAGCCATAGTTTTTCCTACCCCAAAATGCCCCGATACAAGAGAAGTATGAGCTTCTAGTATTACATGGACTCGTTCACTTGTAGGAATACATATCTTCCCAAGATGATAGAGTAACTTTCCCTACAGACAATAGATCTCTACCTGTGCACCATGGGTTAGCTTCTCATATACTTCTTTAAAATCTTCATCGATGGCATATTGTTCTACATAGCTATCATGAGATAAATAAGTATTCTTCAAAATAATAGAAGTAGCAATAGGAGGTCTAGAAAGCATATCGGCTACCTTGTTACTTGTACCCTTCTTGTACTTGATTACCAAATGAAATTGTTGTAGAAAACCCATCCATCTGTAGTGTCGAGATTGCTGCAGTTTGGTTTGTGCCTGAAGATATTGTAAGGGCTGGTGATCTGTATGTATGATGGTTTCCTTCCCTAACAAGTAATGCTTCCATTTATTTATGCTTTGAACTAATGCATACAACTCTTTATCATATGTAGGATAGTTAACAACAGCTTGGTTAAAATTCTCAGAGTGGAACCATATAGGCTTACGATATTGCATCAATACTGCACCCATGGCGTATCCACTGGCATCTGTCTCGATCTCGAACGCCTGTTGAAGATTCAGCAGTGCTAATAATGGAGCGGTACTGATATTCTCCTTCAAAATATTGAAAGATTTTTGTTGCTTTCCTTCCCACTGAAAAGTGTTATTCACACTGGTTAAGGCATGAAAAGGGGATGTTATAAAAGAGAAGTTGGGAATGAATCTTCTCCAATATTGGACTACACCCAAGAAGCTTTGAATCTCGGTTACACTCTTTGGCTCAGGCCATTTCACAATCACTTCAATTTTGGAAGGATCAATCTTCAATTGTCCTCCTCCCATGATGTGACCTAAATATACAAGTGCAGTCTTGCCAAATTCACATTTAGACATTTTCACATACAGCTTTTCCCTCTACAAAGTATCCAATACTTGCTTTACATGCCTGACATGTTCATCCCAAGTCCCGCTGAAAACAAGAATGTCGTTTAAATATACAATCACAAAGTCATCCAGGAAAAGCCTGAATATGTATTCATCACACACATGAAAGTTGTTGGAGCATTACAAAGCCCAAACGGCATAACTAACCACTCAAACAACCCTTTTTTGGTTTTAAAGGCAATCTTCCATGCATCATGTTCTGCAACCCTGATTTGATGATATCCACTGTGCAAATCCAACTTAGTGAAATAAATAGCATTCTTTAACTGATCAAGTAAATCATCTATGCGAGGAAGAGGGTATCGATTTTTCACCGT
>JZKD02S1605963.1:38408-70023 GCA_000966675.3 Picea glauca | reverse complement strand
TATTTGGGACGGGAAAAGTATCTTTTTCATTAATCTCAATATGAACCAACTTACAATGATTTCTGAGATCGGCCACCGTTCCTCGATCCTGATCCTGGGCTCCTCCTCTTCTTTTGTTTGTCCTCCAACTGCTGCTGCTTGAGTTCCTCCTAAAGCTTGAGGCAAGGCTAAAGGGTTGGGACAAAACTGACTTGGCAATTTGGCAGAGTTTCTTTGCTATGATTTTCCCCCCTTTGAATAGTACCCCTACCCCTCCTTTTATAGGCTAGAAGGAGCTATGGTTTTAGGTGAACTCTCGGCCATGCATGGCCGGGAGTTCCAGTTAACTGACAAAAAGCCTCGTGTCCCGGAGGAAACTTTCCTGATTTTTTGCTTTGTTAAGTACCCGCGGGCTGTATTAGGTTAGCCCACGGATACCCTCGTGCAGTAGAAGGACAACAAGCGGTCCCCCGCGCCCAGTGAGAAGTTAGGGCGCGAGTTTCTTGTTTTAAGTGGTTTTTTGAGGATTTGTTCAGCATGGCTTTGGCTAGGAAGAGGCATGAGTTGGCCTGATGCCAGGTAAACTTGTATGGTGCATTTTAGGGTTATAACACGCATGGATTCAATATTTCTCTGACCAAACCTTTGTCTAACAAATATGACCTTGTCTCTTTACCTCCTCATTCTGTTGAGGTGTTAATCTGTATGATGATGTATTCAATAGACTTGCTCCTAGTATCAAGTCAATGTGATGGCTGATACCTTTCATAGGTGGCAATGAGCTCGACAACTCATCCACCACTATGTCGGAAAAATTATCCAACAGTTCCTGAACTTCTTTAGGTAGATCCTCCATAGAAGTACTTGTAAGGATAACTTTCGGCTTCCTCAATACAACAAATTGCATCTCCTATTATTTCTTAACTTCACTCAGGATTCCTTCCCACTCATGAGAAGTATTCTCATGCTGGCTTCTTCCTTCACTTTCTTTTCCTCAATTGGAAGCAACATATGTGTCCCACCATTCTTCTCCAAAGTATAAGTATTATTTCTCCCATCATGGATGACATTCTTGTCATGCTGCCATGGTATTCCCAACAAAACATGAAATACATCTATGGGAATCACATCACACAGAATATCATCTCTATATCTTCATATTTTAATCTCAACAAGGCATTGTTTAGTTACCATTACCTGATGACCTTTCTGCATCCATGAGAATTTATATGGACTTGAATGTGCATTCGTATCCAGCTCCAATTTCTCCACCATATCAGTGGATACTAAGTTATCAGTTCTCCCACTATCAATTATCCCCTTGCATACTCTGTCTTTAGTCTTGCAAGCTGCCCTGAACAAACTGTTCCTCTACACTAGCTTTTCAACCCCTGGCTCTGGATTTAAGAGAACCTTCTTCATCATCAAATATTTTCCATCTTCTGCACCTTCTGCTTCAACATTCTGCTTTTGCGCTTCCGAAATGTGAGATTCACCTCCTTCTTTCTTTCTCTCGCGGCATTCCCAAGACATGTGTCTTATCTTTCCACATGCATAACACCTTACCTCTCCTCCTCTGCCTCTTCCTCTTACTCTAGGAAAAGAGTTTCTACCACCACTCTGTCTCCCTCGGGAACTTCCTCCTCTTTCAGAGTGATCATGTGGTTTCTAAGTCTCACCTTTGGGATTCTGTGCCTTGTCATGGGAAATTCCCTTGCCTCCATTTAAACTTCCACCTCTGCTTCACTGACTCTGTTTTCTAGCCAAATTTTCTTCTTCTCTCAGAGAAATCTGATAAGCATCCTCCACTTTCCTTACTGTCATCCTACTGATTTCATCCTGGATTTCATATCTCAGGCCATTGATATACATGGATACTTTTTCTTCATCTCTCTCTCTATTTCCAGCCCTGATATTCCGTCTATAGAACTCCTCTGTGTACTCTTTGACAGTCATTCCTTACTGCCTCAGGTTCTGCAATCTCTTGAAATAATTTATCTGGTAGTCATTGGGTATGAATTTAACCTTTAGCTTGGCTACCATTCTATCCCAGCTCTTAATATTTTGTTTTTCCTTTGCTCCTTCTGTCAGCCTGCAGTTCATCCCACCACAACGCTGCATGTCCTTTTAACTTGGTGACAACATGTTTCACCTTTTTCTCCTCATCGACATATTCATATTCGAAATACTTGTCCATTTCTCGTATCCAATCAAACAATTTTTCAACATCCAAATTACCTTCATACATTGGGATGCCTATCTTTGCTCTAGCTCCCAACTTGACAACCGCTTTTAGCAAGCGTTCTTCTGCATCATCCTCCACCACAACTTCTTCAACTTCCACTTCTTCATTCTCTTCATCACTGATGTCTCCAGTGTCAGGTGCTCTCCTTTGCATTGTTTCCATGGCATCCAATCTTGCTCGGAGTTCTCAAATCTCCCTTTCCA
Source organism: Picea glauca (assembly GCA_000966675.3). NCBI lineage: Eukaryota > Viridiplantae > Streptophyta > Pinopsida > Pinales > Pinaceae > Picea > Picea glauca. The sequence goes on along the minus strand of JZKD02S1605963.1, from coordinate 67,596 downwards.
TAGCTTGATTTTCTACAGGTGGCTCTGCATGTCTACTAGGCATCATGGTGCTGAGGTATATGATACCACTCGATGATATCAACCTACTTCTTTGTCTCCTCTCTCCTTTACCTGAAAACAAATTTAGGTTATGATACCACTTTGATGCAACCCCCGTTCCCTCCTGGGGATTCTGCGACCTCCTGGTCTTGGATATTCAAATTCCCTGAACCAAATTGGTTCTTCGGGCCTTCAACCGAACCTACATGATTAACACACATGTCCCCTTGATGTTACCTGTAGGTTCGAGTTACCCGCAACCCTGCTCTCTGGCACTTTTGGTAACACCAACCTTGGGAGTGCTAGCCCCGCGCTATACTCTGTCTCCTATGTGACCATGGGATTTGACCGTGGGTCACCGCTTCATAACTTCAATATTCACAACTTTTATGACCTCCTCCCTTTGGTTCTTTCTAAAATGCTTTCCTCCAAATCCACGGATCTCTGCCATGTGTCTTCCTGGATCTGACGGTCCCACTGTACTTTAGATTTAGTGATTTCGTGAAAATCACACCTACTCCCAACACAACTTTTTTGGACCTCTATCTCCCATATTTTCTAATCTACTACCTCGCGTCTTCTCACAACCAATGATTAATATCACTTCATGACTTTGGGGATCCCACTTCTCAACACTCTAAACACTCCGAATTTTGAAGTGTCGAAAGGCTTCACGAACAACCTCCATGAAACTTTCCCCATATCTAATGGTCGAGAATGATCCCAATCCCTCTTGGACAGATATTGATCATTAATTATTGGAAACCTTAAAGGAATCTTCCCTTTGAATATTTCTCACCGCTCTCCCTCCTGAGCTTGTTCTTTCTCAAACTTTTTCCTCCTTAGAGTACTCTCCTTGACACTTATTCGAATTTTAGATGGTGCATGCCTTGCAATAGGTCCTACTCCACGAATTATCTTCTCTGTGGATGAATTACACTACTCCTCTTTAGCTTCCATGTCAAGATAATCCATCATGTACTCCTTGCAGACAAAATTCCTTCAATCTTGATTCTTGAAGGATGACTATGCACTCCTTGCAACAATCATTCCACACTCTATTGTTCCCTCTGAACAATATGACTCCAAGTGAGTTCGGTCTACGAACACCTTCAAACTTTCCCTCCTAAACTTTCTGAGTCAAAGAGGACTCTGTCATGTACACCTTGTGGATGCTATGCACTCTTTTCACATATAAAGTTCACGTTATCTCTTCTGAGCTTATGAGTTGAAACATACCCTGTCAATGCACTCCTTGTGGACAATATTCACTCCTTGCATAAGCTTGTGAAGAGAAAAAATTGAAACTTATCCAATATCTTAGAGATTCATACATTCAACCATGTAAATGCATTCATAAACACAAGAATGATTAAATAACAGATAATTTCATTTAAACAGAAAGTCTACCATTCATTCTTTTAGATAGACACAACCATAGAAGCACCAATCATTTGGAACAATGCTTCTCTTCTATATTCATTCAACTGAAAATATACATGTGTTCATACACTATGATAAGATTCAAAAACTTCTACAACATATACAACAAACTCAATAATAACTTCAACAACCTGTTCTGGGAAACAATACAAATCTTTATACAAGAGGGGCTCTTCGAGTCTTTCCCTCCAATTACTCTAGAGCTATCATATCAAAATAAAAGCATTCAACTACTTAATATTTATTACAATAAATATTTGTGATAGACACATAAGATCAAACACATCGAATCTGTACTGCTGCGGCTTAATTAAAATAAAATACATCCTCCAACGATATCAAGCGATCGTCCAACTCCAAAACATTAAAGATGTTCTTTAATTACAATTATTTCCAAAGATTTATGTGACATGCCACTTTAAAATTTAAATTTCTCTTCAAAATGAGCGCTAGGCGCTGAGATGCCCTCCACTCGTGCTTTGCTGGAGATGCTCCTGCATCATCCTGCGACCATTCACCAATAATTTTGTAGTGGTGTATCTGGATGCAATCCTCATTTACAACAAGACTTGGGCAGAACACTTGCAAGATATTCAACATGTTCTGCACACCCTGTGACATCACCAGTTCTATGCCAACTTCAAAAAATGCTCCTTCAACATGGACATGGTTCATTACCTCAACTATATCTTTGATCAACATCACTTACATGTGGATCCAACCAAAATCCAAGTCATCTGTGACTCACCAGCCCCAACCACACTCACTGAGCTTCAGAGCTTCTTGGGCCTTGTTAATTTCTACCATAGCTTCATGTTGGGATTCTCCCATATTGCATGGGCTCTATGCCAAGTAACCAGAGGTGGTGGTAAGGGGAAATTTGTGTGGGGCCGGTCCCAATAACAAGCATTCGATGATTTAAAGCAGCGCTTGTGCTCAACCCCAATACTTTCACTACCATATCTGAAGCAACCCTTTGAGATCGAGACATATGCTTCAAAAAATTATGTGGGCACTTTTCTCACTTAGCACGGCCACCTCATGGCCTATCATAGTGAGACAATATCATATGCTTTCTGTAAGTAACCTACTTATGACAAATAAATTTAATCCATTGTGAAATCCTACCGCCAGTAAAGACATTACATTCTTGGGAAGGAGACAGTCATCTACACTGATCATAAGCCACTGTAGTTCATGCAGACACAAGGAAAATTGGATAATGACTGCCATTATAAGTGGTCCATGTACTTGCAGCAATTCCAACTCAACATCAAGTATAAAAAATGAACCACCAACCACGTCGCTGATTGCCTCAGCAGACTGCCAGTCGTGACACTCACTACGATGCCAGACTCTTGCAGACATGAGACCTATGGATGGCCCCAACTCTATGAGACAGACCTTGACTTCTCCACCACGTACCAAATGTTGGGCACAAACGCAGTTGTCGCTAATTTCCATATTCAGGATGGGCTGTTATGCCATCTGGGCCATATTTTCATTCCATAAAGCGAGAGAGTGAATCTGATATGGGAATCCCACTACATTCGGGTGGTAGGACAATTTGACATTAAAAATACAGTGGGAATGCTGCAAAAACATTTCTACTGGCTGAAACTTCGATAAGAGGTCAACAAGTATATTAGGTCATGCACTGCCTATGCGATTGCCAAACCAACCACTAAGAAACAAGTTATGTACACCCCTCTACCTACTCCTGATAGGCCATGGGAATCCATCTGAATAGAATACATGTTGGGCCTCCCATCCACCAAGAGGGGCAATACTGTGTTTTTGTGGTTGTGGATCTCTTTTCTAAGATGGCAATTTTGGATGCATGCAAGAAGAGCATCACAACATAGGCCACTATCGATCTCTTCTTTGAATGAGTCTGGGTACATTTTGGAATCACACAAACCATTGTCTTAGATTGGGACAATTTATTTCTCAACACATTCTGGTCAAGCCTCTGGTCACTACTGGACACCAAGCTCACCAAATCCACGACCTTCCACCCCCAGACAAATGGCCAAACCAAGTTCGTAAATATAATGATCATGCATATCCTTCACATGCATAATTCCAAGCACCCTCTCACATGGGATGAGAGTCTCCTCTATGTTCAACATAACTATAACCAAGCCCTCCGAAGCTCAACAGGTCACAACCCCTTTTAGGTGGGGTTGGGATTCCAACCATTGGGTCCCATAGATGTTGCACTACCCCTTGCGGTCACCTTGGCCGACTCATATCTTACTCCAAATGAAGTTGAAAAACCCACCTAGTTCATTGAGCGGATCCATCACATCTGCCAATAGGTTTAGGATATCCTACAGAAGTCCAATGACAAGTACAAGCAATGCCATGATCAACACCGGGTGCCACATAAGACTCAAGTGGGAGACAAAGTTTGGTTGCAGTTGCAAAAAGAGCGTCTTACAGGACCCCATCGGAATCTTCTCCCACTCTGTTATGGGCCATACACCGTCACCAAGGCCATGGGTGATAATTTTTTCGAGCTCAACATTCCTCCTTTCCTTGGCTTGCACCCAGTGTTCAACGTGGATATCCTTTGACCGTAGTTACCACCATTATTGGACACCTCAGAGATAACATAAAAACTAAAACCAACATAGCTCAACCCTGACTACATAGAACATGAATCCAGTGATCATATTGTGGACAAACAGATCAAGGGCACTCACCAACAAAGGATCCAATTTTATCGAGTTGTCAAAGCAAGGCAGCTCCTGCACCAAGGAAAGTGGCTCCCCAAGGGCCAAATTCAACAGAATTTTCCTCATCTGACGGGGGAAATCAATGAAATGGAGACCATTTCTTCCTAAGGGGGGAGTATTTATCCATATGGATTTCATTTTCCTCCCACCTATTCTAACTTTCGTGTTTTGGTAGTTTTCCAGTTTGGCAGTTGTTTCCCTAGTTTTCGTGTCCTTGAATTGTGGGGCCGTTTGAGGCCCTAAACAATATTTTTTAGGGCTCACCATAGTCAACATTACCTTTGATAGATAGAAGAAAAATGTGTTTTCCTCGTATATACCTTTCCAACGGGCTATCGTGCGCCTAAAAACAATATTGTATGCAAAAGTTATGACCCTGGGAAGTTGATGTACTACCTTAATGACTTTTGGCGCTTCATCTCCTAGGGTTGGTTTTTTTGGATGTATAGGGTTTTTGACATTCTTGTTTATTTTAAAAGGGCCTCCAAAGCCTAATTTTAATCATCTTCTCGTGAATGAGCACAATTGTCACATCTATTCTCATAGATAAGCCACCACCATTCTAGCAATCTTGTTTCCGCTGCATTTTATAGTTTAACCTTATTTTCTTATTGAATAGAAACCGATATTACTCTATATTTGTTATTCTTTGTTAAGAATATTTTGATAATAATATGTATTCATTTCATTCTACAAATATATTCTAGATCAGTGGTATCATATCGGTTTGCTCCTTGTTTTTCTTAATGCATGTCCCCAACGAGGTCAGGGTACAAAGAATTGGGTCTCAAGCTTGTTTCTCTTGAGGAAAAAATCTCTCACATGCCCAAAAGACCTCTCATGGAAGAAGAAAAGAAAGACAACAGGACAAGAGATCCCTTCAAAATGTTTCTCTAGGAATCCCTCATGCAATAGAGGAACGAGATGATGGATAGTTTTGCACAAATCCTTCGACAACTACTAACATGCGACACATCTTCCTCAAACAAAGGCGCTGCCCCCTTCAAGGTACAAATCAACTTCAATATTCCTATATTTGAAGGTCATATAGATGCAGATGCAGTAGATAAATTGTTGAATCTGCTATAAGGGTATTTCTTTGTCCATAACTTCTCGAATAGAGAAAAGATTACTTTTGTGCTCCTCAAAGCCATCCCCCATGTCAAATATTGGTGGGAAAATTTTTGTGAGCAAAACGAAACAGAGGAACCCTCATTATTTAGATTCGTAGTCACCTGGGATTCCTTTAAGGATGATATTAAGGAACAATACTACCCTTTTGGAAGTTATGACGACCTGTACACAAAATGGACCACGATGCGGCAGGAAAGAGACCAAGCGGTGCTCTAGTTCACAAATATCTTCCATAACTCGCGCACCAAGATGGGTATCAAAGATTTTGAGTTAAATATGGTACTCAAGTATTGCAACGATCTACATAGATACATCGAGACTAGAATGGATTTTCTAGACATCTCATCCTTGGGAGCGGCCTATTGATATGCCGTCAAAATCGAGCAGAAGCTCAAACAAAAGACATGGAAATTTGGGCCTGGGAGCCCCTCACAGCTAAAGCCAGGAAAGGTTAGCCCCAACCCGTAGAACAAAGGACAGAGCACAGATGGACAGCCTCAGGAAAACTAGTCTAGGCCACAAGCAAAGAAGGACATCGAAAAGACAAAGAAAGATGTTGGGAAGTGGTGCGACTTCCATAAGAGCCCCTGGCATAACATTGCTGATTTCCGCTTGAAGTGGTCATTGGTGGTTGAGGTGAAATCCTATGAATCAGATGTGGGTTCTGAATCTGAGTCAGAATCCGAAAGGGGGAGATAGATCATTGATGCAAAACCCAGTGCTGTCGTTGCTACCACCAAGCTCCAGTCCAGTGAACCAGACGATCCAGATGAAGGCGAGTGCCTTTTTCATTCACATATGTGGGTGAAGGGTACCCCGCTAAACTTCATCATTGATATCGATAGGCAGAAGAACCTCATCTCAGCAGAGGTTTTCAAGCGATTCTCCCTGTCGGCAATGCCGCACCCACATCCATACACCATCATATGGCTCCGTGTTGGCCCTTGGTTATGGAAGAGAGTGAATATCAAGGAAGAAAAGGAGAAATGTGAACTGTGCAAAAGACACAATGACTGTTACTGGGTCAAAGTGAGAAAAAGAGAAGAAAATATGGAGTGAAGCCCGAGAAAGAAGGCCATTGGATGAGAAGATCGAGGATGACAGATCAACAAGGAAGAAGGATCGTGGACAACTCAGCAAGTGGAAAAAACCACTGTTAGATGCTTTGGAGCACCGCATGAGAAGGAAGGAAAGACATGCTGGATAAGCCCTAAAAACGCGGGTCAAGTTGACCTAGGGTTCAAACACCTAGGGTTTTGGACACCTAGGTTTCGACCTAAGGATGTTGGTAAGTGATTGTAATGTATAAATAATAACCTATATGAGGGAGGAGGGTTTGTTCAGGTTCGAGTTACTCGATCTAGTTGTTGTTGGTATGTTGTGAGAGAGAAGTGCTAAGTGTGAGAGCCTTTTGGTATTGTAAGATCTTTAGTTGGGTGCGAAGATTAACCCTGCATCTGGGTGCGTAGGGAGGGGAGAGAAAGAGAGGAGAAGAGAGAAGATATGCTAGCTAAGAGCACAGACAAGAACTGTATGCTTCGTCTTAATATATTATAAAGCATATTTATGTAGACGTAGCCCTAGAGAGGGGGTGAACCACGTATATTTGGTGTTGTGTGTTATTGGTATTCTATCTCTGTACTTGACATACTGTGATTGCATTATTATGTTAGATTTGATAAGTAGATGTGCATAATAGATATAAGCTGATAGGTGATATATGAATGTTGTGTTGTTCTTGTATTAGATCCACTTGATATTTCCCTTGTTTGTAGACATCCCTATCTTGCAACCCCCTCATAACTGCTTCAGGTGAGACTGCATTTGCTTTGCAGGTGTTTTCGAAAGGGCCAATAGTTAGGGCTTGTTGGTGCGCTCTTGGAGTTGAATCCTGGGTCTTCCCATGTGCCAACAAATGGTTTCGTTGCCGAGACAAGAATCTTCATGTGGAAATGTCAAGGTGGTTCCCATCAAAGACAAAGATTCAAAAGTGGATACAGGATCAAGAAAAGGACTTCGCTGAAGCCCAGAACAAGAACCCTAATCTAAGTACAGAGGATTGGTTGGAGAGACATATTTTTACTGATATACACGAGATATTATTTGGAGGAATCCATCAGGAACTATACGAGTGGTTAGCCAGGTTGGAAAATACCAAGTTTGAGGTCAGATCTAGACCTCCTATAGTTTGGATGTTGGCATTGATCAAGAAGGTCAAGAGAGTTGACAACGTCATGTCAAGTGCAGTGGATTATTGGCTCGTTAGCACCATTGGAGGCTACATCACTGAGTTTGCTATTGACATAGTAGAGTCGTATAGCCAAGTCGAGAAATATTTTTTCAAGGAACCCAGAGGAAAATTTTTACGCTTTCTGAAGTTGAGAATCAAGAGGTTTTTGCATGAGAAGAACGTCTTGAAGATACAGTAGATTGGTCGAATTTGAAAAGGCTAATGTTCAAAAATTTAGACAACGATAACATATTTAAGAAGAACTACGGGGATGAGGGTTTCTATAGTGGAGAAGAAACATATTTGACGAACGAAGAGCATTTAGAACCCACTAGGGCAGAGGAAGAGGAAGTTGAAGAAATTTTCTGGGAAGAATGTTGGCACAAGGGAAGACCCAAGGTTCAATGTTCAATATCTCACCAAAAAAACCCTAACTACCGACCTTTCGGAAACACTTGCGAAGCAGATGAAGTCTCACCCGCGCTAGAGGCAAGGGTGGTTGCAGGACTCAGACATCTACAACCTTAGCTGGGACACAGATCTGTGATTATAGCACTTAAAAATCATCTAGCATGGCTTATACATCAATATTCAACCCTTACATCACTTCATAGATAACACAGAGTATCGTAGTGAGTACTTAGATCTAAGATAATTCAACACTTAGCCATAAAAATATATATCCGGTTCAGTAGACCAAGAGCTAAGCATATATCAGATCTAACATTCATTCCTATCTTAGAAGCACAAAACATAACTAAATCTATTTAATCACATCAAGCACTTAGCCAAGAAGGAGATAAACACATTAGGTCGAAGCACAGAGCACAATACACAAAGTTACTGTGGTTCACCCCCACCCTGGGGCTACGTCCACAAGATCTTCTTCTTTATTATCTCAGTCAAGCAGTTACAACACAGAGATTCAACAATCCTTGATTTGCACATGACAAAATATCTGCGCGGCTCGCTAGATCCTTCTTCCTTGCAGTTCAGCACAAAACAACTTGCAAGCTTCTTACAATCATGCAAAAAGCATTTACAATATACATCCGATCACATAGATCCGGTTCTGGCACTAAGATATCACATAGATGTACTACTCTCCCCTTTTTTCCCTTCTTTTCTTACATTGTCTTAGTATTTATTTATAGATTACAAAAATGTGCCTAAACGTGGGTGAAACCACGGGCCGACATCTCTTTCCCATTACATTAACCCAAAACCCTAAAGGGACCCAAAAATAGGTCTAGTTTCCCTAATTTCCACTTCGCATTGCGCTCCATCTTTGACAAGCTGTCGAAGTCCCAAAAATGGTCAAATATGACCAAGTATTCTTCAAAACTTGGTCAAGGGCCAACAGGCCCCCAACACTCACTTGTGACTGATCCCGAGTAACTCTGGTCTAATCAATTCCACCTCGAATGCTTCAAGCTTGGCTTGATATGCTTCGACCTGTTGCAGTGCGACAACCTCTTTCTCAGTGAATTACTGGATCATTGTGTCATTGAGCAGTCCTTCTAGGCGTCATTCTACAGTGATGACAACCTGTTTGAGTTCAGCTTCCTGGCTTTCAAGTTCAGCGAACAACTCGCATGCCTTTTCTTGGATTGGCTGAAGTCGTTGGGAGACTTCCATCACTTTACTTTGCAGCGTATGTACCTATTTTAGGGTTGTGCATTGTTCTGCGAACCTCTTCATTATTTCGACTGGGGTCAAAGTCTTTATCTGTGCCTGTAGCGTGTCTGCATGCTGTTTTTGTTCTTGGAGTTGTGCCTCCAATGTCTGCAATTCTGGATTCTCTGTGAGGGTTTCATAAGTCTGGGCGCTTCTAGCGCTCAACTACTTGCATTCCAGGGCAAAGGTTTTTAATCGGCCAACTGCGCTTTGAGCAGTGGCCTCTCTTAGATCTCTTATTTTTTGGGGGGTCTCAGGCATGGTGCATAGCTCCAGATCTATGATGCACTGTTGGAGTTGGTGGATTACTGCTTCCAGTTGGGTCACCTGCTGTGGGAGACGGTCTTCCATCTTCACTTCTATGACTGTCACAGAGTGAAGTGCTTTGTGAACCCTTTCCTATACTTTAAGTTGCTCTGCTAGCAACTGTGCCTTTTCGTCATCCCACTTCACTTTCAGGGCAAGATTTTCCCGTTCTACCTCACTCTGTTGTTCTAGAAGTGCTTTATGTGCTTGCATCAAAGCTTGGGTGGCTTGTGTTGTGTCTTCTTGGGCTCGTCGAAGGTGAGCTTCGACTTGATCAGGGATCTGGTGTAGATGAATGGGCTCATCGCCTGTTCCTGATGTTCTGCTTATCAAGGGCACTGTAGAAATTGCTCGGATGGACAGGAGTGGTTGTTTCACTTCTTGGAGTTCGCCCTTGATTTGGTTGAATATCTCCTCCTACTTTGCTACTTTCTTTTCTGTGAGCTCTAGTGAAACATCATTCAACGCAACAATTAAGAAGTCGAAGTCATCCAAGGTAAGGGTAGTTTTAAGAGTGGTCCAGGTGGTCTTATATTTCTTTCGGGAGGAGGGTTTTGGTGGTGTAATATTTGTTTTCATAGAGGGATCCTCCTCCTCTCTAGGTGGAGTAACCTCGCCTCTATTCTGCTCAACTTCTGTGCCACCTAGTTCGTCACGATCACCTCCCTACGCATGTGTGATCAAAGTAGTATTCATGGATGTGCTAGGGACATATTCAACTTCATCATCCTTCTTAGTCTTGCTTGGCTCAGGTGTATCCGGCATAGCTTCAGGGATTTCCTCATCGGACATGTCTGCGGGGTCCGCTGCAACAAGGAGGTCCATTGACCATTCCTTGGTAATCTCCTCCAAGTCATATTTTGTCGGCTTGTAGTAGGATTGGAGCTGTCGTTTATGCTCATCACCACACGCTGTAATGTAGATGAAGTGGTGGTCCGCGCTAAATTTCATCAAAGGTCTAAACCTATGAAGTATGTTTGGGGTGATTCATAGTGTAGACTGAATTGCATTCTTCAGTTGGTTGAAATAGGCATGGAAGAAAACATTGGACTGCCACTGGGTGTTCATGTCCCTGGAGTACCACAACGTACAAAACTTCATGGCTAGTGGTTTGAAAGGTTCGATCTCTGGAAAAGTGGCTCCCTTTGGCAGTTCCCAAGCGATGAAAGCGATGAGTATGAGAAACCAACTAAAGTGGAACTCATACCCTTGGTCTTGCACTCCTCTACAATACAACTCCAACTGGTTTACAAGATACTATGCCCAATTCATCTGTAGTCCCTCGACACACTTCCCTGCGAGGTCAACTACGAAGCCAGTCACATGTGTTGGGTCTGTTCTTACGAACTAACTTGCCTGTGATCAACTGACAGGAAAGGCGCACTACACCACTTTAGATAGAGCCTACCTTGTAGCCTCACATGCCTTTCTCTACATCACCATAAGTTTCTTTTATCCACTGTGCTAGTGCTCGGTTTGAGGTCTTCCCTGGGTAAAAGTCCTATGGGTCAGGGCCTTGCATGCTAAGTCCTGTGATCCAATTGATCATATTCAGATCCATAGTGATGTGGCGGTCCAACCATAAGTATCCGCTATGGTAGAAACACAACAATAACTTGACGCATGCGTTGAATTCCTGGTGTTTGCCGAAGTAAGGGATCTTCATTACATTGAGAAATGTGGACTGCCCGAGTTTTTGGGTCTAGGACTGTGGGAAAATATTAGGATTTCTACCTTTGGTCTTGGTTAAGTACTTATGCGGAGCTAACATGCTATAGGTTTTGCGATCTCCAAGGTTAAAATCATTAAATTTCAGTGCTGCGAGCTTATCCTGGTCAACACGTACTGCGCACACCCATTTCAGAAGATATGCAGTGATCAAGGTGTACTCAAATTCTCTGGGTACACTATCACGATTAATCTTGCCGCTCAAATGTGGTATGTAAACCGACAAAATGCATGGGATCATCTTGTCATTTGCAATATCGTCTCTTTGCTTTGTTCTTGTCTCGGTCGTGGTTCAGGAAGGTCCTGCTCCACGAGAAGTGGAGGGAGAAGATTGGACTCCTCCTGTTGATGATGCTTGCACACCTGCAAACATATTTCTTTCTGACATGACTCTCTCAACCATTAAGTCATTCAAAACTTCTTCAACTACTTTCTCAACAACGCTAAGCTCGTCCGACATACAAGCTTGGGTCCACTAGCTCAGGTGTGAAAATGAATTCAGAGACTACAATGAACAGTATGGGAACAAGGAAATGATCGTAGGGTGAAGTAATCTCAAGTTTCACGCTCAAATTCTCGTTTAGCAAAATTATTTTCGATGTGTGGTGCGACGAACTAAGTAGGAAAACTTAGCAACGGTCAACTTGCAACGGATAAGAGGCTGCATTAATTGATGTTCTGTCCATATGGCACGGTCTAATGATTTAGTGGTGAGCCATAAAGGTGTTTCGACCCATTCAGAGTGGAAGTCGAATGATTATATTGGCTTATAACGACTATATTTTTGTGCCATGGCGAAGTGCCATAGGTTGTTGTTCTGATATCCCGACGAAGATCGATTCCTGTGATTTTTCCTTCTGCGAAGTTTCCTCTGGAGTCTTCTGTAAATTTCCAATTTTGGCCCTCTTCTTACTTAGCTTCCTAGCCTTTTTCCCAGTAAGCTTCATCTCGGTCATCCTTTTTCCATTCTCATTCTTATCTTCTCTTGACATAGTCACTTCGTTCCGCTTAGGTTCTTTCTTCAGATCCAAAGGTAATACTCCATCATATGGATTAGGTATTTCAATATTCTGTGGTTCCTCTAATGCTCTTATAACTTCAATACCCAAGTCCCTGGTGTTCAATGGCTTAGGTCTTTCCTCTTGTTCTTTCATCAAGTAGGATATCCTTCTAGACATAAATTCCATTAGTTCTTGCTTCTTCTATTCTAGAGCGTCCTTTTCTTCTGTTCTCTAGATCTGGTCTTTTTCAATCTAGATCCTACCTAACAAAGATGGAAATGGGGTGTGGTCCTCAATAAATTTAATAACTTTGAATTCTTCCTTTGTCGAAGTTCCATGGGTACTCGTAGCTATCTGGGTAATTCTGCCACATAGGGTTACCANCCAAACCAACCACTAAGAAACAAGTTATGTACACCCCTCTACCTACTCCTGATAGGCCATGGGAATCCATCTGAATAGAATACATGTTGGGCCTCCCATCCACCAAGAGGGGCAAGACTGTGTTTTTGTGGTTGTGGATCGCTTTTCTAAGATGGCGATTTTGGATGCCTGCAAGAAGAGAATCACAACATAGGCCACTGTCGATCTCTTCTTTGAATGACTCTGGGTACATTTTGGAATCACACAAACCATTGTCTTAGATTGGGACAATTGATTTCTAACACATTCTGGTCAAGCCTCTGGTCACTACTGGACACCAAGCTCACCAAATCCACGACCTTCCACCCCCAGACAAATGGCCAAACCAAGTTCGTAAATAGAATGATCATGCATATCCTTCACATGCATAATTCCAAGCACCCTCTCACATGGGATGAGAGTCTCCTCTATGTTCAACATAACTATAACCAAGCCCTTCGAATCTCAACAAGTCACAACCCCTTTCAGGTGGGGTTGGGATTCCAACCATTGGGTCCCATAGATGTTGCACTACCCCTTGCGGTCACCTTGGCCGACTCATCTCTTACTCCAAATGAAGTTGAAAAACCCACCTAGTTCATTGAGCGGATCCATCACATCTACCAATAGGTTTAGGATATCCTACAGAAGTCCAATGACAAGTACAAGCAACGGCATGATCAACACGGGGTGCCACATAAGACTCAAGTGGGAGACAAAGTTTGGTTGCAGTTGCAGAAAGAGCATCTTACAATACCCCATCGGAATCTTCGCCCACTCTGTTATGGGCCATACACCATCACCAAGGTCATGGGTGATAATTTTTTCGAGCTCAACATTCCTCCTTTCCTTGGCTTGCACCTAGTGTTCAACGTGGATATCCTTTGACCGTAGTTACCACCATTATTGGACACCTCATAGATAACATAAAAACTAAAACCAACATAGCTCAACCCTGACTACATAGAACATGAATCCAATGATCATATTGTGGACAAACAGATCAAGGGCACTCACCAACAAAGGATCCAATTTTATCGAGTTGTCAAAGCAAGGCAGCTCCTGCACCAAGGAAAGTGGCTCCCCCGGGGCCAAATTCAACATAATTTTCCTCATCTGACAGGGGAAATCAATGAAATGGAGACCATTTCTTCCTAAGCGGGGATTATTGATCCATATGGATGTCATTTTCCTCCCACCTATTCCAACTTGCTCGTTTTGGCAGTTTTCCAGTTTGGCAGTTGTTTCCCTAGTTTTCGTGTCCTTGAATTGTGGGGCCGTTTGAGGCCCTAAACAACATTTTTTAGGGATCACCATAGTCAAAATTACCTTTTATAGATAGAAGAAAAATGTGTTTTCCTCGTATATACCTTTCCAACGGGCTATCGTGCGCCTAAAAAAAATATCGTATGCAAAAGTTATGACCCTGGGAAGTTGATGTACTAACTTAATGACGTTTGGCGCTTCATCTCCTAGGGTTGGTGTTTTTGGATGTATAGGGTTTTTGACATTCCTGTTTATTTTAAAAGGGCCTCCAAAGCCTCATTTTAATCATCTTCTTGCGAATGAGCACAATCGTCACATCTCTTCTCATAGATAAGCCACCACCATTCTAGCAATCTTGTTTCCGCTGCATTTTATAGTTTAACCTTATTTTCTTATTGAATAGAAACCGATACTATTCTATATTTGTTATTCTTTGTTAAGAATATTTTGATAATAATATGTATTCATTTCATTCTACAAATATATTCTAGATCAGTGGTATCATATTGGTTTGCTCCTTGTTTTTCTTAATGCATGTCCCCAACGAGTTCAGGGTACAAAGAATTGGGTCTCAAGCTTGTTTCTCTTGAGGACAAAATCTCTCACACGCCCAAAAGACCTCTCATGGAAAAAGAAAAGAAAGACAACAGGACAAGAGATCCCTTCAAAATGTTTCTCTAGGAATCCCTCATGCAATAGAGGAACGAGATGATGGATAGTTTTGCACAAATGCTTCGGCGACTACCAACATGCGACACATCTTCCTCAAACAGAGGCGTTGCCCCCTTCAAGGTACAAATCAACTTCAATATTCCTATATTTGAAGGTCATATAGATGCAGATGCAGTAGATAAATTGTTGAATCTGCTATAAGGGTATTTCTTTGTCCATAACTTCTCGAATAGAGAAAAGATTACTTTTGTGCTCCTCAAAGCCATCCCCCATGTCAAATATTGGTGGGAAAATTTTTGTGAGCAAAACAAAACAGAGGAACCCTCATTATTTAGATTCGTAGTCACCTGGGATTCCTTCAGGGATGATATTTAGGAACAATACTACCCTTTTGGAAGTTATGACGACCTGTACACAAAATGGACCACGATGCGGCAAGAAAGAGACCAAGCAGTGCTCTAGTTCACAAATATCTTCCATAACTCGCGCACCAAGATGGGTATCAAAGATTTTGAGTTAAATATGGTACTCAAGTATTGCAATGATCTACATAGATACATCGAGACTAGAATGGAGTTTCTGGACATCTCATCCTTGGGAGCGGCCTCTTGATATGCCATCAAAATCGAGCAGAAGCTCAAACAAAAGACACGGAAATTTGGGCCTGGGAACCCCTCACAGCAAAAGCCAGGAAGGGGCAGCCCCAACCCGTAGAACAAAGGATAGAGCACAGATGGACAGCCTCAGGAAAACTGGTCTAGGCCACAAGCAAAGAAGGACATCGAAAAGACAAAGAAAGATGTTGGGAAGTGGTGCGACTTCCATAAGAGCCCCTGGCATAACACTGCTAATTGCCGCTTGAAGTAGTCGTTGGTGGTTGAGGTGAAATCCTATGAATCAGATGTGGGTTCTGAATCTGAGTCAGAATCCGAAAGGGGGAGATACATCATTGATGAAAAACCCAGTGCTATCGTTGCTACCACCAAGCTCCAGTCCAGTGAACCAGATGATCCAGATGAAGGCGAGTGCCTTTTTCATTCACATATGTGGGTGAAGGGTACCCTGCTGAACTTCATCATTGATATCGGTAGGCAGAAGAACCTCATCTCAACAGAGGTTTTCAAGCGATTCGCCCTGTCGGCAATGCCGCACCTGCATCCATACACCATCAGATGGCTCCGTGTTGGCCCTTGGTTATGGAAGAGAGTGAAGATCAAGGAAGAAAAGGAGAAATGCGAACTGTGCAAAAGACACAGTGACTGTTACTGGGTCAAAGTGAGAAAAAGAGAAGAAAAGATGGAGCGAAGCCCGAGAAAGAAGGCCATTGGACGAGGAGATCGAGGATGATAGATCAATAAGGAAGAAGGATCGTGGACAACTCAGCAAGTGGAAAAAGCCACTGTTAGATGCTTTGGAGCACCGCATGAGAAGGAAGGAAAGACAGGCTGGAGAAGCCCTAAAAATGCGGGTCAAGTTGACCTAGGGTTTAAACACCTAGGGTTTTGGACACCTAGGTTTCGACCTAAGGATGTCGGTAAGTGATTGTAATGTATAAATAATAACCTATATGAGGGAGGAGGGTTCGTTCAGGTTCGAGTTACTCGATCTAGTTGTTGTTGGTATGTTGTGAGAGATCATTGTTGTGTGAGAGAGAAGTGATAAGTGTGAGAGCCTTCTGGTATTGTAATATCTTTAGTTGGGTGCAAAGATTAACCCTGCATCTGGGTGCGTAGGGAGGGGAGAGAAAGAGAGGAGAAGAGAGAAGATCTGCTAGCTAAGAGCACAGACAAGAACTGTATGCTTCGTCTTAATATATTATAAAGCATAGTTATGTAGACGTAGCCCTAGAGAGGGGGTGAACCACGTATATTTGGTGTTGTGTGTGATTGGTATTCTGTATCTGTCCTTGATATACTGTGATTGCATTATTATGTTAGATTTGATAAGTAGATGTGCAGAATAGATATAAGTTGATAGGTGATATATGAATGTTGTGTTGTTCTTGTATTAGATCCACTTGATATTTCCCTTGGTTGTAGACATCCCTGTCTTGCAACCCCCTCATAACTGCCTCGGGTGAGACTGCATTTGCTTCGCAGGTGTTTTCGAAAGGGCCAATATTTAGGGCTTGTTGGTGCGCTCTTGGAGTTGAATCCTGGGTCTTCCCCTGTGCCAACAAATGGTTCCGTTGCCAGGAAAGGAATCTTTGTGTGGAAATGTCAAGGTGGTTCCCATCAAAGACAAAGATTCAAAAGTGGATACAGGATCAAGAAAAGGACTTCGCTGAAGCCCAGAACAAGAACCCTAATCTAAGTACAGAGGATTAGTTGGAGAGACATATTTTTACTGATATACACGAGATATTATTTGGAGGAATCCATCAGGAACTATACGAGTGGTTAGCCAGGTTGGAAAATACCAAGTTTGAGGTCAGATCTAGACCTCCTATAGTTTGGACATTGGCATTGATCAAGAAGGTCAAGAGAGTTGATAACGTCATGTCAAGAGCAGTGGATCATTGGCTCGATAGCACCATTGGAGGCTACATCACTGAGTTTGCTATTGACAGAGTAGAGTCGTATAGCCAAGTCGAGAGATATTTTTTCAAGGAACCCAGAGGAAAATTTTTACACTTTCTGAAGTTGAGAATCAAGATGTTGTTGCATGAGAAGAACGTCTTGAAGATACAGTAGATTGGTCGAATCTGAAAAGGATAATGTTCAAAAATTTAGACAACGATAACGACACAGAGGCTGGACATACACACAGTGGGAGAGTGTTCATAGAAGTTCATCTTGTGAACCTGTTTAAGAAGAACTACGGGGATGAGGGTTTCTATAGTGGAGAAGAAGCATATTTGACGAACGAAGAGCATTCAGAACCCACTAGGGCAGAGGAAGAGGAAGTTGAAGAACTTTTCTAGGAAGAATGGTGGCACAAGGGAAGACCCAGGGTTCAATGCTCAAGAGCTCACCAACAAAACCCTAACTACCGACCTTTCGGAAACACTTGCGAAGCAGATGAAGTCTCACCCGCGGTAGAGGCAGGGGTGGTTGCAGGACTCAGATGTCTGCAACCTTAGCTGGGACACAGATCTGTGATTATAGCACTTAAAAATCATCTAGCATGGCTTATACATCAATATTCAACCCTTACATCACTTCACAGATAACACAGAGTATCATAGTGAGTACTTAGATCTAAGATAATTCAACACTTAGCCATAAAAATATAGATCCGGTTCAATAGACCAAGGGCTAAGCATATATCATATCTAACATTCATTCCTATCTTAGAAGCACAAAGCATAACTAAATCTATTTAATCACATCAAGCACTTAGCCAAGAAGGAGATAAACACATTAGGTCAAAGCACAGAGCACAATACACAAAGTTACTGTGGTTCACCCCCACCCTGGGGCTGCGTCCACAATATCTTCTTCTTTATTATCTCAGTCAAGCAGTTACAACAAAAAGATTCAACAATCCTTGATTTTCACATGACAAAATATCTGCACGGCTCGCTAGATCCTTCTTCCTTGCAGTTCAGCACAAAACAACTTGCAAGCTTCTTACAATCATGCACAAAGCATTTACAAGATACATCCGATCACATAGATCTGGTTCTGGCACTAAGATATCACATAGATGTACTACTCTCCCCTTTTTTCCCTTCTTTTCTTACATTGCCTTAGTATTTATTTATAGATTACAAAAATGTGCCTAAACGTGGGTGAAACCACGGGCCGACATCCCTTTCTCGTTACATTAACTTAAAACCCTAAAGGGACCCAAAAATAGGTCTAGTTTCCCTAATTTCCGCTTCGCGTTGCGCTCCATCTTTGACAAGATGTCGAAGTCCCAAAAATGGTCAAATATGACCAAGTATTCTGTAAAACTTGGTCAAGGGCCAACAGGCCCCCAACACTCACCTGTGACTCGTCCCGAGTAACTCTGGTCTAATCAATTCCACCTCGAATGCTTCAAGCTTGTATTGAGATGATTCGACTTGTTGCAGTGCGACAACCTATTGCTCAGTGAATTTCTGGATCACTGTGTCATTGAGCGGTCCTTCTAGGCGTCATTCTACAGTGATGACAACCTGTTCGAGTTCAGCTTCCTGGCTTTCAAGTTCAGCGAACAACTCGCATGCCTTTTCTTGGATTGGCTGAAGTCGTTGGGAGACTTCCATCACTTTACTTTGCAGCGTATGTACCTATTTTTGGGTTGTGCATTGTTATGCGAACCTCTTCATTATTTCGACTGGGGTCAAAGTCTTTATCTGCGCCTGTAGCATGTCTGCATGCTGTTTTTCTTCTTGGAGTTGTGCCTCCAATGTCTGCAATTCTGGATTCTCTGTGAGGGTTTCATAAGTCTGGGCGCTTCTGGCGCTCAACTGCTTGCATTCCAGGGCAAAGGTTTTTAATCGGCCAACTGCGCTTTGAGCAGTGGCCTCTCTTAGATCTCTTATTTCTTGGGGGGTCTCAGGCACGGTGCATAGCTCCAGATCTATGATGCACTATTGGAGTTGCTGGATTACTGCTTCCAGTTGGGTCACCTGCTGTGGGAGACAGTTTTCCATCTTCACTTCTATGACCATCACAAAGTGAAGTGCTTTGTGAACCCTTTCCTATACTTCAAGTTGCTCTGCTAGCAACTGTGCCTTTTCGTCATCCCACTTCACTTTCAGGGCAAGATTTTCCCGTTCTGCCTCACTCTGTTGTTCTAGAAGTGCTTTATGTGCTTGCATCAAAGCTTGGGTGGCTTGTGCTGTGTCTTCTTGGGCTCGTCGAAGGCGAGCTTCGACTTGATCAGGGATCTGGTGTAGATGAGTGGGCTCATCGCCTGTTCTTGATGTTCCGCTTATCAAGGGCACTATAGAAATTTCTTGGCTGGACATAAGTGGCTGTTGCACCTCTTGGAGTTCGCCCTTGATTCGGTTGAATATCTCCTCGTACTTTGCTCCTTTATTTTCTGTGAGCTCTAGTGAAACATCAACCAACACACCAATTCAGAAGTAGAAGTCATCTGGGGTAAGGGCAGTTTCAAGCGTGGTCCGGGTGGTCTTAGCTTTCTTTCGGGAGGAGGGTTTTGGTGGTGTAATATTTATTTTCATGGAGGGATCCTCCTCCTCTCTAGGTGGAGTAACCTCGCCTCTGTTCTGCTCAACTTCTGTGCCAGCTAGTTCGTCACCATCACCTCCCTACACATGTGTGATCGAAGTAGTATTTGTGGATGTGCTAGGGACATATTCAACTTCATCATCCTTCTTAGTCTTGCTTGGCTCAGGTGTATCCGACATAGCTTCAGGGATTTCCTCATTGGACATGTCTGCGGGGTCCGCTGCAACAAGGAGGTCCGTTGACCATTCCTTGGTAATCTCCTCCAAGTCATATTCTGTCGGCTTGTAGTAGGATTGGAGCTGCCATTTATGCTCATCACCACATGCTGTAATGTAGATGAAGTGGTGGTCTGCTCTGAATTTCATCAAAGGTCTAAACCTATGAAGTACGTTTGGGGTAATTCACAGTGTAGACTGAATTGCATTCTTCAGTTGGTTGAAATAGGCATGGAAGACAACATTGGACTGCCACTGGGTGTTCATGTCCCTGGAGTACCACAACGTACAGAACTTCACGGCTAGTGGTTTGAAAGGTTCAATCTTTGGAAAAGTGGCTCCCTCTAGCAGTTCCCAAGAGATGAAAGCGATGAGTATGAGAAACCAACTAAAGTGGAACTCATACCCTTGGTCTTTTGCTCCTCTACAATACAACTCCAACTGGTTTACAAGATACTCTGCCCAATTCATCTGTAGTCCCTCGACGCACTTCCCTGCGAGGTCAACTGCGAAGCTAGTCACCTGTGTTGGGTCTGTTCTTACGAACTAACTTGCCTGTGATCAACCGACAGGAAAGGTGCACTGCACCTCTCTGGATAGAGCCTACCTTGTAGCTTCACATGCCTTTCTCTACATCACCATAAGTTTCTTTTATCCACCGTGCTAGTTCTCAGTCTGAGGTCTTCCCTGGGTAAAAGTCCTGTGGGTCAGGGCCTTGCATGCTAAGTCCTGTGATCCGATTGATCAGAGTCAGATCCATAGTGATGCGGCGGTCCAACCATAAGTATCCGTTATGGTAGAAATACAACAATAACTTGACGCATGCATTGCATTCCTGGTGTCTGCCTAAGTAAGGGATCTTCATTACGTTGAGCAGTGTGTACTGCCTGATTTTTTGGGTCTAGGACTGTGGGAAAATCTTAGGATTTCTGCCTTTGGTCTTGGTTAAGTACTTATGCGGAGCTAACATGCTGTAGGTTTTGCGATCTCCAAGTTTAAAATCATTAAATTTCAGTGCTGCGAGCTTATCCTGGTCAGCACATACTGTGTGCACCCATTTCAGAAGATACGCGGTGATCAAGGTGTACTCAAATTCTCTGGGTACGCTATCACGATTAATCTTTCCGCTCAAATGTGGTATGTAAACCGAAAAAATGCGTGGGATCATCTTGTCATTTGCAATATCGTCTCTGTGCTTTGTTCTTGTCTCGGTCGTGGTTCGGGAAGGTCCTGCTCCGCGAGAAGTGGAGGGAGAAGATTGGACTCCTCTTGTTGATGATGCTTGCACACCTGCAAACATCTTTCTTTCTAACATGACTCTGTCAACCATTAAGTCAATCAAAACTTCTTCAACTACTTTCTCAACAACGCTAAGCTCGTCCGACATACAAGCTTGGGTCCACTAGCTTAGGTGTGAAAATGAATTCAGAGACTACAATGAACAGTATGGGAACAAGGCAATGATCGCAGGGTGAAGTAATCTCAAGTTTCAGGCTCAAATTCTCGTTTAGCAAAAATATTTTCGATGCGTGGTGCGGCGAACTAAGTAGGGAAACTTAGCAACGGTCGACTTGCAACGGATAAGAGGCTGCATGAATTGATGTTCTGTCCATATGGCATGGTCTAACGGTCTAGTGGTGAGCCATAAAGGTGTTCGACCCGTTCAGAGTGGAAGTCAAATGATTATATTGGCTTATAACGACTATATTTTTGTGCCATGGCGAAGTGCCATAGGTTGTTGTTCTGATATCCCGACGAAGCTCGATTCCTGTGATTTTTCCTTCTGCGAAGTTTCCTCTGGAGTCTTCTGTAACTTTCCAATTTTGGCCCTCTTCTTACTTAGCTTCCTAGCCTTTTTCCTAGTAAGCTTCGTCTCGGTCATCCTTTTTCCATTCTCATTCTTATCTTCTCTTGACATAGTCACTTCGTTCCGCTTAGGTTCTTTCTTCAGATCCAAAGGTAATACTCCTTCATCATATGGATTAGGTATTTCAGTATACTGTGGTTCCTCTAATGCTCTTATAACTTCAATACCCAAGTCCCTGGTGTTCAATGGATTAGGTCTTTCCTCTTGTTCTTTCATCAAGTAGGAGATCCTTCTAGACATAAATTCCATGAGTTCTTGCTTCTTCTGTTCTAGAGCGTCCTTTTCTTCTGTTCTTCGGATCTGGTCTTTTTCAATCTAGATCCTGCCTAAGAAAGATGGAAATGGGGTGTGGTCCTCAATAAATTTAATAACTTTGAATTCTTCCTTTGTCGAAGTTCCATGGGTACTCGTAGCTATCTGGGTAATTCTGCCACATAGGGTTACCATTTTTCCTTTAAACAATCCGATGGTTCCTAGTGAAGGGACCAAAGTAGGCCTTCCTAGGGTTTCCCAAGTGCTTTCTGTCATAATGTTCATCGATGTTCCCTCATCCATATCACATTCAATGTCAAAGTCTCCTATGCTTACTTTGATTTTCTCCTTTTCTTTGAAGATCTCGGACATACTGACATCCTTATGGTCATCTAGGGTTTCTTTTATTTTTAGTAACATGATCTCTGATTCTTTCTGGGGTTCTTCTATATTTTTAGTCTCTTGATCTCCTGTAGAGTTTGTTTGTTCCATATTCATCTTTTCAAGTCTAGCAATCATTCTAGGGAAATCCAATACTTCATGGTCCATAGCTCTACAATAGAGACAACTAGGGTTTCTCCCAGGGCATTCCTTAGCAAGATGTCCTGGTCTTCTGCAATTGTAGTAAAGAGTTAATCCTCTCTTTCTCTTCAATGATCCCCAACTCTTTTTGTACTGCGTGCTAGGATCATAAGGGCTATCCTGTAAAAGTTTCTTTCTAGGGTCTTGCATCCATTGGTTAGTCCAAAAACTCTTTCTATGTATAGGTATAACATATCTTTCACTATTCCTATCAGACCTATTCATATCAAACTTTCTTTTATCTAACAATGATCTAATTTTTAAGCTGAGACAAAATTTATCAAGCATACCTAAATCTATACGTTAGAAGCAAAAATTTTCACTTATTTGATTCCACAGGGCATAGAGCTTTCAGATCTAAAACTTGAACTATTCTTATCTTTATTAGAGGCTAGAGCTTATAGATCTTACCTCTTTTCTGTAGAAATTTCTACTCTTATCTTTCTTAGAGAACAAAGTGTTCAAATCTCACTTCTTTTCTTCAGTATCAACCTCTTTTCTTGCAGATCTGACCTCTTTCTTTCAGATTTGACCTTTCTTTCTCGGCACAAAGCTTCGCAGGTCAAGTAGAATATTGTGCACTAGGGCAACAAATCTATGCACAAAGATTATTTTGTACAAAGATTTTTCTTCTTTAGTTCCCAGCAATCACAGTTTCAAGTCCCAGCAACAGAACCGTTTGTTGGCATAAGGGCAGACCCAGGGTTCAACTCTCAAGAGTGCACCAACAAAACCCTAAATACTGGCCCTTTCGGCAACACCTGCGAAGCAGATGAAGTCTCACCCAAGGTAGAGGCAAGGGTGGTTGCAGGACTCAGATGTCTGCAACCTTAGCTGGGACACAGATCTTTGATTATAGTACTGAGCAATCATCTAGCATGGTTTATCCATCAATATTCAACCCTTACAGCACTGCGCATATAGCATAAAGTATCACAGTGAGTAGTTATATCTAAGATAATTCAACACTTAGCCACAACAAGATAGATTGAGTTTAGTAGACCAAGAGCTAAGCATATATCAGATCTAACATTCATTCCTATCTCAGAAGCACAAAGCATAACTAAATCTATTTAATCAAATCAAGAACTTATCCAAGAAGGAGATAAACACATTAGGTCGAAGCACAAAGAACAATACAAAAAGTTACCGTGGTTCTCCCCCACCCTGGGGCTACGCCCACAAAATCTTCATCTTTATTACCTCAGTCAAGCAGTTACAACACAGAGCATCAAAAGTCCTTGCTTCGCATAGGACAAAATATCTGCGCGGCTCACTAGATCCTTCTTCCTTGAACTTCAACACAAAACAACTTGCAAGCTTCTTACAATCATGCACAGAGCATTTACAAGATACATCCAATCACAGAGATCCGATTCTGACACTAAGCTATCACATAGATGTACTTCTCTCCCTTTTCCCCCCTTCTTTTCTTACATTGTCTAAGTATCTATTTATAGATTACAAAAATGGGCCTAAACGTGGGTGAACCCATGGGCTGACATCCCTTTCCCGTTACATTAACCCAAAACCCTAAAGGGACCCAAAAATAGGTCTAGTTTCCCTAATTTCTGCTTCGCATTGCACTCCATCTTTGACAAGCTGTCGAAGTCCCAAACACGGTCAAATATGACCAAGTATTCTTCAAAACTTGGTCAAGGGCCAACAAAGAACCTTAAACTTCAGGAACTGCGTAGACCATTGAAGTAAGTAATGTTATCCCTCCTGTTGATTCAATAGTATTAATAAATCAGAGTAATCCAAGCCACCAGAGCATCCATATCACTGCCACTAGTAATCCACCACATACTCAGTTAGGGACCCTAGGAAGATCTATGGCAGATGAGATGAGACTCCCTATATTTAGGGAAGACAGATCTGAATATCCTGACCAACACTGGTTCCTATGTGAAGCCGTATAGAATATTAAGAATGTCACTGATGAAGCAATTAAAAGAACCCAGTTTAGTACTACCCTAAGAGATCACACACTAAGCTCGTACATGAAGCTTGTCCAAGGAGTTGCGTAGCCTAAGCCACTGAATGTGATCAAGAATGCGCTAATTGAAGAATTTAAGAAACCTAATTCAGAGTCCTAATGTATTATAGAACTGAAGGAGATCAAGTAGAAGGTAGCTGAGCCAATTTGGGAGTTCGATAAAAGATTCAAGACCCTAACATGCCGATTGAATTTTCAGATTCCAGATGAGAAGAACAAGGAATGGTTCATTGCTTCCCTCTTACCACACATCAAAGTTCCTCTGATGCAACAAAAGATTGCTTCACAGGCTGAGGTGCTAAAGATCACCATGAATTTAGAATCAGCCCCTATGGGAGAATCCAGCTCAGGTATGAGTCAAATCTTGAGTCAGCTGACTAGTTTGTCTTTGCAGGTCGAAGATATGAAGAAAGACAAGGGAAATGATAAAAGAGAAGACATCTAGTGTGTCATATGCATATCATAAGGTCATGACTAGGAGCACTTCCCTCTACTCCATGAATACTTGGCCTCTAGAGCCTCGAGCCCTTTAAGTAAGTCACCTTACCTTGGTGTGAGGTGTGCAGAAATAGGCATCACCCTGATGAGTGCTATTACATGCAAAAATATGTTCAAACACCCACAAATTTGTATTGTACATTTTGTAAGTCCATGGGACATGATGATAGGTATTGTAGGGCTTATCATATCATGCATGAAAGGTCAAGATACATATACAAGATTCAAGGAGAAATACAACAAGAAGGAAACTCTATGCAGTACAACTCCCCTGGGAGAGGAAAATTCAATCCTCGCAGTGGATTTAGAGGAAGAGGATGAGGAGGAGGTATGGGTCGAGGCCGAGGATGTTGGAAAACTGAGAGGGGGGGGGGGGGAATCAGTTGTTATCGTGCTTAAACAATTATTCTTATTTTAAACTCTTTACAAAGCACTCAATGACAATCACAATAATGCAGGGAAGTAAGCAATAGAACATTCAACATTATTCACACATATGAGATACACAGAGACAAATATTTCCTGAGGAAACCCATAAAGGGTAAAAACCTCTTCTTCTTTATATGATAAGTAATCTTTACATTCTTTACATTATCATACTTATGAGAACCAACTCATAATGAGGCTACAACCTCTGTTTTTCAAGCTGCTACATGCTAAGAGAACCAACTCTCTGGTTTCTATAGCACCCACTAGAAGGAAGCACCGACTCCCTGGTTTCTCTAGCACCCACTAGAAGGAAGCACCAACTCCCTGGTTTCTCTAGCACCCACTAGAAGGAAGCAACAACTCCTTAAGTGTTCTAACACCAACTGGATGGAAGCACCAACTTCCAGTCACACAGGTACCAACCTATATAACAGAGAACAACAGTTCTCCCTTGCACCACCTTGCCACCCTGGTTTCTCTGGCTGCAACCAGATGGAAGCTACAACTCCCTGTGTTCAAGTACCCACTTGAACCTCTGAGGACAACAATCCTCCCTAGCACCTCCCTACCACCCTGATGTATAAATAATTTCTACTGAAACTTATTACAATGATATAATGTTCATCAATGACTTACTAGTCTCATCATTGTTCTGCTACACTGCCCTGCTCTGTCTGCCTCACTGTCTCCCTACACACATGCCTTGCGATTTCTATTCTTCTGGCTTTTATGCTCTGTGCGCCATGTCCATTCAATGCACCATTCCTATTCTGTGCATTTCAGCTGCTGCACTCTGCCTCCTTCTACACACCTTAATCACTCTCAACAACAACACCCATCTCTTCTTTGTTCTGCATTCTTATAGTCTCTGTGCACCTTGTGCATGCTATATGCACAATGCTTCTGCATGCTCTCACAACGCCATTTTTCTCCACATCGGGATATTCACTACCACTCCACCTTCCACCACTTCACTCCTTTGAGTGTCAACCCACACTCTTTGTTCTGCATGTTCTCCTCGTGTCGAGTCCTCTTCCTGATCATCATGGCAACTCTTCAGCTTCTCTGGCGGTTAAACCCATGCGTCCATCATCACTGGGTGTTATGCTGAGATTCCTTAGCCTGTCTAGTAGTTGAGACTCTTCATCTTCTCTATCATAGTTGAGCTCATCCTCTCTGTTGCAGTTACAGGCTTCAATGCTCTTCCATCTGTCAATCGCCTCTATTCCCAGTCTTCATTCCACTGACAGATGCCTTGAGACTCTTCATCTTCTCTAGCGATCACCCTGAAGTCTCTTCGAGTCCTCTGATAGAAACCATCAGTCGTTTCTAGTAGTTACACTCTGAACCTATTGATCCTTGTGCCTTTGGTACATTTCACCTTTCCTTTCACATGTGGCCTCAGGCGGTGACCACAATGTACACCAAAAGGTGTTTTCACATTTCGACATTTCAACATTTCACATGTCGCAAATTCCTGTTGCGAGGCATCTCGACTCTCCAAGTCGCGATATCCAAAATGGAGCTTGGTTGCACTAGCTCCTTCCTCCATCTTCCACAGATGTGATCACTGGCTGTGACCACAGCCTTATTCCAAACTGCATTTTGCAATTTTGCGTTTCGTGAGTTTGTTGCGAGTCACTCTGACTCTTCCAACTCTCGATCACGAAATGGGGCCTTGCAACTTGCAAGCTCCTTCCTTCACATGCCCACAGTTGTGACCAAGTGTTTATCCATTATGTTCTTTGGGGATTCCACATTTCGACATTCCTACATTTCAACATTTCTGTGATGAAGTGTTTTGACACTTCCAACTCTCGTTATCCGGAAAAAAGTTTATCTTCTGATACACCTCCAACTCCTGGTATCCGAAACTGGAGTCTTTGTTGATGTGCCTGTTTCAGGATTTTGGCGTTTCGCATTTCGCAACTTTGGGACTCTTATGATGAAGAGTCTTGACTCTTGAATCCTCCAACTCCCGGTATCTGAAAATCCGAAATGGAGTGGTTTCGCATTATACGATTTCATGCCGTGAGTTTCCTTGACACCTCCAACTCCAGGTACTCTGAAATGGAGTCTTTGTTGATGTGCCTGTTTCGATATTTTGGCGTTTCGGATTTCGCAACTTCGGGACTCCTGTGATGAAGAGTCTCGACTCTTGACTCCTCCAACTCTCGGTATCTGAAACTCCGAAATGGAGTGGTTTCACATTTCGCGATTTCATGCCGTGAGTTTCCTTGACACCTCCAACTCCTGGTACTCTGAAATGGAGTCTTTGTTGATGTGCCTATTTCGGGATTTCGGCGTTTCTCATTTCACAACTTCGGGACTCCTGTGATGGAGAGTCTCGACTCTTGAATCCTCCAACTCCCAGTATCTGAAACTCCGAAATGGAGTTTACTCTTCTGATCTTTCCATGCCATCATCGCTGCTGATCTTCCTTGCTTGCCTGTTTTCCATCAAATGAACAAGCACACTCTTGCACTCTGTGTGCAACTCTGCACTATCTCTTCTGGTCTTCACGAGCTTTCTCTGCTGCATCTCCCCAAAATACTTTTGGTGCCCTCTTGGCACATTGTATCTGTACTCAAGCCATCATCGCTGCCGTACTTTCCATCAATGACAAGCATACACTGCCTATAAAACATGCCAACAATCTCCCCCTTTGGCATTGATGGAAACAAAGGCACCCAGACCTGTTGTTTTCTCCCCCTTTGACATCAATGTCAAAGAAAACATGCTCCCCCTAATCTGTTGCTTTATTTTTCGAAGGTATCAGATATTCAATCAATACAAACTCCCCCTAACAGGATGGACTCTCTTAGGTGTGAGACGGGATGACACCCAACTTTTGTCGGAGATATTCAAATGGTGTCTTGGCTAGGGGTTTAGTAAAGATGTCTGCATTTGTTCTGTGGTTGGAATGTAATGGACCTGAACAATCTGATTGGTGACCTGCTCTCTCAGAAAATGGTATTTTATGGGAATATGCTTGGTTTTGGAGTGGAATACAGGATTCCTGGACACATTGATGGCACTAGTGTTATCACAATGAATTGGGATCGGTACAACGTGTTTTACCTCCAATTCTGCAAGTGTCTGAATCATCCATAATACCTGAGTGCAACAGGTAGCAAAAAGAATGTACTCTGCCTCTGTAGTTGATAAGGAAATGGAACCTTGCTTTTTACTCAACCATGCTACTAGAGAATCTCCTAAGAAGAACGCACCTCCACTCATGCTTTTCCTTTCGTCCATGCAGTTAGCTCAATCAACATCTGAGTAGACTGATAATTGAAAATTCTAATTCTTAGGATACCATAGGCCATAGTTCATTGTTTCTTTCAAATATCTAAATATCCTTTTGACAGCTAGCAAATGAMTCTGTTTAGGTGCAGACTGATATCTTCCTACCATTCCAACAACACGCATTATGTCTGGGTGAGATGTTGTGATGTATAGAAGGCTGCCTATCATTGACCTATATGAACTTTGATCAACATTAGGTGAGTCATCATCCTTGCTTAATTTGCATCCAGTAACCATAGGTGTTCCCACAGGTTTAGAATCTTCCATTTGAAACC
>JZKD02S1605952.1:161223-174452 GCA_000966675.3 Picea glauca | reverse complement strand
TGGTCAAGATTCGGGAAAAATACTGAAAGACCTTCGATCTCGCCAAAAGGGGAAATTTCAGAAACCAAAAAATCATAAGGGAAGAGGAACGAGTGTTGGTTGATCACTCAAGTTCGGAAAAGTCAAAATAAGTGGAAACAAAAGGTGTGTGTTTGGTGCATTGAAGAAGTCAGACCTCGGTGACATTTCAAGTTTCAAAGGTTGAAGAGACAAGGGGCTCAATAACAGGATTCACGAAATCGTGAAATTTGAAATCCCGAAAGGAAAATAAAATCCCCGATCATATTTGTTGGTCAGTTGTGGAATACACATTGTGTGTGTGTTATTCCCTGTGGGGAAACCAAAGAGTCAGTCAAACTCAGGGGAATACTTGGAATGATCCTAAGACCGGGAGGTTGCACAGAACTTGTTGAGGCAGGGGGTGTTGCATATGAAGTGTTGAAGGAATTGGTAATTTTATCACATATGCATATTTTAAAAGAACATGGAAGAAACAATTCAACAATTTTTGTATTCCTAAGAAGTCAAGGATGGAGATTTGTAGTATATGTGCTACTCTTAAATCAAGAAGAGATCAATCTAAAGGGGTAGAAAGAGGTATGTATTTACTATTTTTTTTTATTTTTAAATTGAATAGTTATCAACTATGAAAACATACGATCAATATTTTCATTTTATTTCGTTTGCAGATTCCATAGTCAAACAACTGGAATAACATCAGAATGAACAATCTAGTGAAAAACAAAAGTTGTAAAAACATCAGAAGAAGGGTTATGATGCTCCAAAAAAATATTTAGGTATGATCATTGATGGCATGGACCAGAATAAAGCCCTTCTACCACAGTTTGTTCGTACACCCAAAAATTTACATGAAGATAATTTAAATCAGTTTCACTTGGTTGGTTGTATGGTTTTCAATGGAAAAATGTATCTAAGATTTTATTTCACAGCTCCAAATATTCATAATGATGAAAATTTGACCATCACCATAATTCATCATGTGCTCACTCATTGGTGTGGAAATATTCCTCAAGTTTTCTATCTATAACTAGAAAACACTAGTCGTGAAAATAAAAATCAAATTGTGATTGGATATCTAAAAATTCTTCTTGAGATGAGAATCTTTCAAAAGGAAAAAGTTGGTTTTCTTTTTGTTTGACACACTCATGATCATATTGATCAAATGTTTAGTCATTTTGAAGTAACATTGAAGAGGAAAAATGTTGGAAGATCTACCATTATTGATTGAATGTATCAAGAAAGCATACATTCGAGATCTTGTTTTTCATATATTAGAAGAAACTGTTGGCATGCGAAGATTTATTTAGGGATCACATTGTGAAGAAAAATGTATTGAGAAGCTTAATGACATCAGCTTCCAACATCATTTTTGTTTCAAAAAATTTGATGGGAAAAAACTTATATGGGGAAAGAAATATTCAACTACTATAGAATGGGGGACTTCATCAACTTTATTATTTTTGAAGTTCATTCTAGATCGTCCAATTTTTGCATCAAAGTTATTATTTTTACAATCAGTTACTGAAATCCATAATGAAGGAAAGCGTAATAGAGATGTATATTATTCTGAATGCCTAGAAGAAATTAAAAAGTCCATTAAGGATACATATGAGTACTTTGATGTTGTTGATTCTGTTTGGTGGGAGTCTTTTTTCAATAGTCAAAGTGACATAATTTCAAGCTCAAAAAATGAAGATACAATGTTGAGGAATCCATTTCATTGGCCACAAAATATGCCAAATGAATATGAAGAAACAAACATTGTTGAAGTTCAACAAGAATCTCAAGGTGATATTTAGTTTACACAAGCAGAGGAAATATAAATGTATATTGGTTCACAAAGGTCAGGTGCACAATGTGAAGCCATAGAAGACCTTTATAGGGGTTCAGTACAAGATATTAAGGAGGGTAGCATGATTGTAGTTTTAGCAAATGGAGATCCGCATGGTTATCCATTCTGGATAGGAAGGTTACAAAGATTGAGAAAGAAAATGATGATGTTATTGCAATTGAAGTGCATTGGTATGAAACAAGAACACACCCATTCAATGGTGTGTACAATCCATAGATGGTGGTTGAGAAACATGTCAATAGAAAAATAAAAATAAAGGGTCAAAATACAACTCGTTGTCATGCTAACCTATTAAAATTAGATGGTGTTGGCATGCTTATTGATGACTTCAATTTGACAAAGAAAGGAAATATTCACTCCAAGACAACAAATATTATAAAGAGGTTTTTGTCGCAAGAAATAAATGCAAGATGGAAGTTTCCTAAACCTAGTCATAGATCTAAAAATCATTTGACATATGACATGTTGGGCATGCATGTAGACTCAGATGGTGAAGTCATCAAAAATAGCGAAGAGTATGAATCATCTACATCATCATCCAAACAATCATCTGAAGACAATGTAGACTTTGATGGTATTTCAGAAACCATGAGCCAATCTGAGAAAGTGTATGAAACATTTTATGCATTTTTTATCCATATGATGTTTGTATGGTAACTAAAAATGAGCATTCAACTTACATATGATCTTACATGAAATTATGAATCTTTTCTTATTCTTTATGAATGATATGTTTTATTATTATGGATAATATAATAAAATTTCTTAGATCATATGTTTTGAATATCGTCAATATAACAATACTTTTAAGAAATTATTTATGTGTCATTCAATGTAACTTGTATTTAGTTTTTTATTATTACAAGTAAAAAAATTTTAAAAAGTCACGTTGAATTTTTAAAGTATATTGTGATATTTTCATGTTATTATGTATTACATTTTTCTTTGCATGATAATAAGATTTAAAAAGTAAAAATTTAAGGGTTGATTTTATAATTTTGTTTAGAGTAATGATGAGTTATTTTACCACATTATAAAAATGTGTCATTTTCATACCCCATGGTTTCTACCGATAGAAATACTTTTCAAATTGATGGTTGATTTTGAGGTTTTGGTTTTAATTGTACCAAGTGATAAAAATATGATTTCAAATGATCTCAAAATTGAATGTTTTGAAAAGAAAAAAATATCAAAAACATTTTTTTTAGGTGTTGATTTTAAGGTTCTTCTGAGCTAGTGTCTGAGTTTTGAAGGCCATGTTTTAAAAATGTTGTAATTTTGACCCCTTTTAAAAACATGGTTCTATCGGTATCACCATGTTTTGATTTGTGGGTTGATTTTGATTTTTTTTGTGCAAAAATATGGGTTTTTTGGGACAGAGTTCTTGTTTTGAGGTCACAGTTCTCATTAAGTTGGTAACTATGTTGCAGAAGCCCTTCTCAATAAAGCTTTTGTTGTCATTGAAATAGTTCTTCACATATGNAACATTCAAGATGAATGAGGGGCTGTATGAATGGCTTGTCATGCCATTTTTCTTAACGAATGTACCCAGTAGTTTCATGAGGTTGATGAATGAATTCTTGAAGGATTTCATTGTTAAATTCATCATCGTATATCTTGATGATATATTAATCTTCAACAAAACAGGAGCATAACACTTGAAGCATTTAGATGCAATAATGAGAAGATTACAACAAGAGAAATTGCTGATAAATATGAAGAAATCCTCATTTATGAGGACAAAACTCATTTATTTGGGTTTTGTTATATCTAAAAATGAGTTGAATATGGATCCAGAAAAGGTAGATGCAATTAAGAATTGGCCATCACCGAAGAGTGTGTTTGAAGTTTGAAGCTTCCATGGTTTGGAAAGTTTCTACAGGAAATTCATTCAAAATTTCAATGGTATTAGCACACCAACGATGGATATGGTGAAGAAAAGACACAAGTCTTTTCACTGGACAGAAGAAGCAGAGAAGAGCTTCAACCTGCTGAAGAAGAAGATAACTGAGCAACCAATTCTAGTTTTGCCAGATTTTAGCAAGACATTCCAAATCAGGTGTGATGCGAGTGGATTTACAATTGGAGCGGTCTTGAGCCAAGATGATAGGTCGATCACATATTTCAGTGAGAAACTAAATGAAGCAAAGATCAAGTACTCAACATATGATAAATAATTCTATGCATTCATACATGCACTGAAGAAATGAAGACATTATTTCGTTCCTAAAGAGTTTGTTTTGTACAGTGATAATCATGCTTTACAATTCATGACTCAACATGAGAAGTTAAACCAAAAGCATGATATATGGGTTGAATTCATGCATAATTTTACTTTTGTGACTAAGCGTATTTCTGGAACTGCTAACAAAGTTGTTGATGCTTTGAGCAGGAAATGTTTTCTTATGCAGGAATTCAAAGTCAAGAATTTAGGTTTTGATAACCTCAAAGAAATGTATAGGGATGACCCATATTTTAAGGAGGCATATGAGGCATATGAGAATCCATTTCTCAAGGACAGAATCCAATGGACTGAGTATATGATCCAAGATGGGTTATTATTTCGGGGTAATCAGCTATGTATTCCAAAATGCTCCATGAGGGAGAACCTGCTAAAGGAAAAAAATAGTGGAGGATTGGCCGAACACTTCAATCATGATAAGATGTTATCAAAGTTGAATGGTTCATATTTTTGGTCAGGTATGAGGACAGATGTTAAGAAATTTTTGGACGGATTTAGGATTTGTCAGCACGCAAAAGGGAAAAGGTAGAACACAGGGTTATATCAACCACTACCCATACCATAAAGGCCTTGGGACGTAGTGAGCATGGAATTTATATTGGGACTAAAAAGAACACAGAGAGGCTATGATTCAATCTTTGTGGTAGTCGACAGATTTTCAAAAATGACACATTTCATACCATTCCAGAAAACGAGTGATGCAACTCATATTACGAACCTGTTTTTCAAGGAATTCGTCAGACTCCACGACTTACCAAGGAGTATCGTGTCTGATTGAGGTACCAATTTCGTAGGACATTTCTAGAGGAACTTATGGAAAAAGATGTGGACAAGTTTGTCTTTTAGCTTAACATATCATCCTCAAACGGATGGTCAGATAGAATTCATGGATAGAAGCTTGGGAGATTTGTTGAGGAGCTTAGTGACTGAACACCATAGTCAATGGGATCACATTCTACCATAGGAAGAATTTGATTATAATGATTCTCTTAATAGAAGCACAGGGAAGAGTCCATTCCAGATTGTATATGGAATGCAGCCAAGTGGAGTTTCTGAATTAAAATATTCAGAACAAGATGAATTCAAGAGTGCTAGTGTAGAAGACTTTGAAGAAGGGATGAAGAAGATTCATAGCCGAGTCAAGGAGCGATTGCAGAGTTCAAGTCAAGAATACAAGCAGAGAGCAGATCCACACAGGCGAGAACTTCAATTTGAAGTTGGTGATCTGATTCTTGTGCATCTGAGGAAGGAAAGGTTCCCAAGGGGAACATATAACAAACTAAAGGTGAAAAAGATTGGACCATGCAAGGTCATAAAGAAATTTGGGGAAAACACATGTGAGATTGAATTGCCTGATGGGATCGAAATCTCACCGATATTCAATGTTGCGGATTTGTACCCTTACAAAGATGAAGAAGTAGGAGCAGAGAAGGAATAGAAAGAAATTCAATAGAAAAAACAAATGCTTGTAGTTGAAAATCCACAGATGGAAAGCATAATTGACAAGAGGATTAGCTGAAAGACCATGAGAAAAGAGTATTTTGAATAATTGGTCAAATGGAAGGGACATCCTGTTGAAGATGCTAGTTGGGAAGATGAAGAAGAAATTCATAAGCATGGACAGACCGTGCAAGAGCTCATGAATATGAGTTCATGAAAATTTTCAAGCGAGGGAGTATGATGCAGGAGCATATTAAGCATCCATCCAAGCAACCATAAAGGCAGAAGATAGCTGGAAAAGCGTAGCACACATTTTGCACATTTTGATTTTTTTTTGAAAAATTAATGAGTAGATATTAATGTAGTAGTTAAAGGAAGCATACTTGCATGTTGTAAATAGATCTTGAGCGATTTTCTCTCATCTGCTGGATGTAATAGACGTTAAGTCTGTTTAATGAAAGTAGGTGGATTTGAATTAAGAGATTAGACAATTTTAGAAGCGTAGGAGGGAAAACGGATATAGACACCCTCACCCTTGAATTATTATATCATGAGAACATAAGAAGATATATTTTTTTCATAAGATATTGAGCTATAGCAGAGAACTGTAGAGAAGAACCCATGTATAGGAGCACTTGAGTTAATATATGAAGCTTTGACTCAATTTTCATGGTGTTATGATGCTTATTGTTTACATTTGTTGAATGGTATTCTTACAATTGTTTTATTCTCTTTGTTTATGAATTTGTTTCAATGTTGTGTTGAATGTGTGATTTCATGTTAAGTATATGGAGTCTGAGAGAGGAGAAGAATGAGTTTCAATTGTTTCTCATCCTGAGAGTCCTGCAAGGAGTGCAGTGAAACGTCCGCAAGGTGTGCGTTGACAAGAGTCTGAGTTTTATCTCAAAAAGCTCAGAAGAGATATTGTTGTTCTCATACCAGCAAAAGTGCAGGTGAAGTACAGAGCCATGTAAGGTGTGCGTAGGCTAGTTGAAACATTAAAATTTATCAACTAAGGTGAAGGTGGAAGGACTATTGTTGCAAAGAGTGCACAGAGTTGAGGACTCAAATAACTAGAGGTTATTTGAAAGATTGTGGCAAGGAGTGCGAGCATAATTCCTTGCATAATTCCTTTTGGGGACTTGAGTTTGCAAGTGAAATCTTAGGAGGGATAGTACCTTTGAAGTGTTCAAAGGGAGATGAAAGTTGAAATAATGTCATAAAAGAAAATTTCAAAAGGGAGAACACCGATTTGTCTCGCAGAAGTCATTGAGGAGTTAATCGGGCGGTCATAATTCTCCAAGGAGAACTCGCGAAATCACGTGGACCGTAAGATCCAGAGGAGATGTAAGGTGGTTAGGAGTTGGACAAATCTACCACCCTGACATGAATAATGAACATGGACCATTGATCGTGGTTTGTCTGAGCTATCAAATTATTTCGGGAATTCAGGACCCATAAGTTGGGAGTGCATGTCAAAACCCTTGGTCACTCAAACTTTTGGTTCGCGAAAAAGAATATCAAGTGTGAAATTTCGGTATTTTGGGGTTCGACATACCGGGAATCTTAATGACAAGGAACTAGGACCTTAGTATTGAAAATCTTGAAGTCACGAAACGCGATGTTCCTTTGGTGTGAAACATCAACATTTCGGCATATTGGGTTCGACATACCGGGAATATTGATGACAAGGAGCCTGGGCGCTTAGCATTGAAAATCCCAAAGTCATGAAATGCGACGTGCCTTGGGGTGAATTTTGAGATTTCAACATTTCGGCACTTCAGGTGTTGGGAAGTAGAGGAGGCAATGATCTTTGGAATCGAGAGTTTCAAACTCTCAGTTTGCAAAAAGACGAAAGATCCAGAATCGTCGGATTGTGGAGGATCTCAGCCATATATCAGGTTGGAGGC
Source organism: Picea glauca (assembly GCA_000966675.3). Taxonomy (NCBI): domain Eukaryota; kingdom Viridiplantae; phylum Streptophyta; class Pinopsida; order Pinales; family Pinaceae; genus Picea; species Picea glauca. Next base: position 166,987 of record JZKD02S1605952.1, on the reverse strand, counting down.
GACGTTTCAGGAATTCAGAGATCAGAGTTTCGAGAGGTGAGAAACCTTTCTGTTGTGGATCTCACAAGTCGAAAAATCCCGAAGAGTGGAAGGAAAAATTCCCGAAAACATTGAAGGACAATAGTCGTGGGCCCAATCGAGTTTTGGGGTTCTGGGAGCCAAGAGATAGAGTTCCATGTCAACACAACTCTCAAAATTGTGAAAAGGAGAAATTCGAAAGGTGGGTCCTAAGCATTAATCAGAGGATATGTGCAACAGAAGTCAAGAGAGTGGTCAAGCTTCGGGAAAAATACTCCAAGACCTTCGATCTCGCCAAAAGGGGAAATTTCAGAAACCGAAAAATCATAAGGGAAGAGGAACGAGTGTTGGTTGATCACTCAAGTTCTGAAAAGTCAAAATAAGTGGAAACAAAAGGTGTGTGTTCGGTGCATTGAAGAAGTTAACCCTCGTTGACGTTTCGAGTTTCAGAGGTTGAAGAGACAAGGGGCTCAATAACAGGATTCACGAAATTGTGAAATCTGAAATCCCGAAAGGAAAATAAAATCCCCGATCATATTTGTTGGTCAGTTGTGGAATACACATTGTGTGTGTGTTATTCCCTGTGGGGAAACCAAAGAGTCAATCATACTCAGGGGAATATTTGGAATGATCCTAATACCGGGAGGTTGCACCGAACTTGTTGAGGCAGGGGGTGTTGCATATGAAGTGTTGAAGGAATTGGTAATTTTATCACATATTCATATTTTAAAAGAACTTGGAAGAAAAAATTCAACAATTTTTGTATTCCTAAGAAGTCAAGGATGGAGATTTGTAGTATATGCGCTACTCTTAAATCAAGAAGAGATAAATCTAAAGGGGTAGAAAGAGGTATGTATTTACTAATTTTTTTTATTTTTAAATTGAATAGTTATCAACTATGAAAACATACGATCAATATTTTCATTTTATTTCGTTTGCAGATTCCATAGTCAAACAACTTCAATAACATCAGAATGAACAATCTAGTGAAAAACAAAAGTTGTAAAAACATCAGAAGAAGGTTTATGATGCTCCAAAAAAATATTTAGGTATGATCATTGATGGCACGGACCAGAATAAATCCCTTCTACCACATTTTGTTCGTACACCCAAAAATTTACATGAAGATAATTTAAATCAGTTTCACTTGGTTGGTTGTATGGTTTTCAATGGAAAAATGTGTCTAAGATTTTACTTCACAACTCCAAATATTCATAATGATGAAAATTTGACCATCACCATAATTCATCATGTGCTCACTCACTGGTGTGGAAATCTTCCTCAAGTTTTCTATCTATAACTGGAAAACGCTAGTTGTGAAAATAAAAATCAAATTGTGATTGGATATCTAAAAATTCTTCTTGAGATGAGAATCTTTCAAAAGGAAAAAGTTGGTTTTCTTTTTCTTTGACACACTCATGATCATATTGATCAAATGTTTAGTCATTTTGAAGTAACATTGAAGAGGAAAAATGTTGGAAGATACCATTATTGATTGAATGTATCAAGAAAGCATACATTAGAGATCTTATTTTTCATATATTAGAAGAAACTATTGGCATGCGAAGATTTATTCAGGGATCACATTGTGAAGAAAAATGTATTGAGAAGCTTAATGACATTAGCTTCCAAAATCATTTTTGTTTCAAAAAAATTGATGGGAAAAAACTTATATGGGGAAAGCAATATTCAACTACTATAGAATGGGGGACTTCATCAACTTTATTATTTTTGAAGTTCATTCCAGATCGTTCAATTTTTGCATCAAAGTTATTATTTTTACAATCAGTTACTGAAATCCATAATGAAGGAAAGCGTAATAGAGATGTAGATTATTCTGAATGCCTAGAAGAAATTAAAAAGTCCATTAAGGATACATATGAGTACTTTGATGTTGTTGATTCTGTTTGGTGGGAATCTTTTTTCAATAGTCAAAGTGACATAATTTCAAGCTCAAAAAATGAAGATACAATGTTGAGGAATCCATTTCATTGGCCACAAAATATGCCAAATGAATATGAAGAAACAAACATTGTTGAAGTTCAACAAGAATCTCAAGGTGATATTTAGTTTACACAAGCAGAGGAAATATAAATGTATATTGGTTCACAAAGGTCAGGTGCACAATGTGAAGCCATAGAAGACCTTTATAGGGGTTCAGTACAAGATATTAAGGAGGGTAGCATGATTGTAGTTTTAGCAAATGGAGATCCGCATGGTTATCCATTCTGGATAGGAAGGTTACAAAGATTGAGAAAGAAAATGATGATGTTATTGCAATTGAAGTGCATTGGTATGAAACAAGAACACACCCATTCAATGGTGTGTACAATCCATAGATGGTGGTTGAGAAACATGTCAATAGAAAAATAAAAATAAAGGGTCAAAATACAACTCGTTGTCATGCTAACCTATTAAAATTAGATGGTGTTGGCATGCTTATTGATGACTTCAATTTGACAAAGAAAGGAAATATTCACTCCAAGACAACAAATATTATAAAGAGGTTTTTGTCGCAAGAAATAAATGCAAGATGGAAGTTTCCTAAACCTAGTCATAGATCTAAAAATCATTTGACATATGACATGTTGGGCATGCATGTAGACTCAGATGGTGAAGTCATCAAAAATAGCGAAGAGTATGAATCATCTACATCATCATCCAAACAATCATCTGAAGACAATGTAGACTTTGATGGTATTTCAGAAACCATGAGCCAATCTGAGAAAGTGTATGAAACATTTTATGCATTTTTTATCCATATGATGTTTGTATGGTAACTAAAAATGAGCATTCAACTTACATATGATCTTACATGAAATTATGAATCTTTTCTTATTCTTTATGAATGATATGTTTTATTATTATGGATAATATAATAAAATTTCTTAGATCATATGTTTTGAATATCGTCAATATAACAATACTTTTAAGAAATTATTTATGTGTCATTCAATGTAACTTGTATTTAGTTTTTTATTATTACAAGTAAAAAAATTTTAAAAAGTCACGTTGAATTTTTAAAGTATATTGTGATATTTTCATGTTATTATGTATTACATTTTTCTTTGCATGATAATAAGATTTAAAAAGTAAAAATTTAAGGGTTGATTTTATAATTTTGTTTAGAGTAATGATGAGTTATTTTACCACATTATAAAAATGTGTCATTTTCATACCCCATGGTTTCTACCGATAGAAATACTTTTCAAATTGATGGTTGATTTTGAGGTTTTGGTTTTAATTGTACCAAGTGATAAAAATATGATTTCAAATGATCTCAAAATTGAATGTTTTGAAAAGAAAAAAATATCAAAAACATTTTTTTTAGGTGTTGATTTTAAGGTTCTTCTGAGCTAGTGTCTGAGTTTTGAAGGCCATGTTTTAAAAATGTTGTAATTTTGACCCCTTTTAAAAACATGGTTCTATCGGTATCACCATGTTTTGATTTGTGGGTTGATTTTGATTTTTTTTGTGCAAAAATATGGGTTTTTTGGGACAGAGTTCTTGTTTTGAGGTCACAGTTCTCATTAAGTTGGTAACTATGTTGCAGAAGCCCTTCTCAATAAAGCTTTTGTTGTCATTGAAATAGTTCTTCACATATGAAAACTCGACGATGAAGTTTTATGAACACTCTGCAACAAAGAAGCCAAAATTTAAATAACACAAAGTGGACTTGGAAATCCACTCTAGAGAAAAGCAAGAAAATATTTCTACGCGAGAGGTTGCAGGTTCAGAGTTGACAAAAACAAAGCTGGGGGAATTGATAGCTTTGATCCCAATACTCAATCTCAGGAGGAGATATGTACACATCGACATTGTTTCTTGGAGAGCATTGGTGGGAAAGCAAATGACTGAGGCTTGGATGTGGCTAGTCTCTGACCAGGTAGAGGGTCACCTATGACATTCTATTGCCAAGATGGGGCATAAGAAGTTTTCAATAATTTGAGCATGTTGGAAAGGATCCTTACAACCATATATATCTTGTTGCTTGATGAAGGATGCATAACCCTAACCCTATTCATGGATTTGAGAATGAAATCCTCTGCAAAACTCTGACTGATGTATGGCTTGAAGGATACCGGGAACGAGCCTCCAAAGGTACACTTTTTCTATTAATTGAAATCCCTTTTTCCACTTTCTGATGGTTTGAATATAAACTTGGCCTCGACCTCATTCATCTTTCAAAGCACTGAGCTAGGTTTTGAGAACTTTGTATAGTTCTAAGAGTTTATCAACACCATTGCGAATGAACTAGATATCTTCCAGATCTGCGCAAAATAACAAGAAGGTGTTTTTTTGGGACCGATGTTGATATTATTTCAGAGGCTCTCAAGATCTCTATCGACCTATCCCTGTGGAAATGAATTTATCAATAACTTGTGGGATTGGAAAGCATCAAAGTCTTTCCATTTCTTTTGGTTCAGGCTTGTAATTGTCACAAATAAGAGCATAATTTGTTGAGTTGATCATCGTATAAATGAAAACATATTGATAACAACATATTTATTGGAAAATTCATACTGTAGTTTACAATATATAATGTTGTAGACTAATATAACAAATTTTTTACACTATGAGTTTGGGTAACCTGTCTAAGATCAGAGGCTTCACAATAGGATTGCACTCCAATAACTACATGGTTGATGGTGTAGGAATCTCCCAATTCATGACATCTCTAAGTGAAGAATTATTTCCATGGATGTGGTAATCTAGAACAAAGCCTTTCCTCAAAGCTTTCATGAATTGGGAAATTCCTATAGTTGTCACATATTATGTTGGTAGGCTTGTCTTGAAGAAGAGACAATTTTCATTTCATAGAATATAAATGTCGAGTACAATTTGACGTTGAGTTCAGAGAGTAAATCAACATTTCCAAACTATTCCATGATTTTTTTCTAATCCTTTTTATGATCCATTAATGATTAATTGATGGTGTGTTTTCTTTTCTATCTTATCTAATTTTTACTTTCAATGGCCATGTCGAACAAAGTCCATGATATTTCACCATTCACACAAGGAAGATCGTTGCATTGGTGGGAGGAAGTGGGTTCGAGAAGTATACGATTGTGGTGTTGATAGAGAGGCTCTATGATCCCCTGGGTAGAGAGATTCTACTTGAAGGATGAACACTCAGGTGCTACAATTTGAAATAGCTACATTCCCAAATTGGATCAATAAGTCAAGGTCTTGCACTGTTTTCTACATCGATCAAGCAGAACATCTTGCTCGAGAAGGAGGATGTCAGCATGAACCAGATTGTTGTTTCCACTAAGTCTTCCAATGCTTACAATTTTTTCACTCAACTTCAAGATGGTACTGAACTTATGACACACGAGGAAGATTTTTTTTTTCTCAACCTCCATCTCTAGAAAGAGAAATACATTTTAGTTTTCTTTTGTTTGGGGAATACAGGTGGGCGAGCATGGATTTCATCATATAATGATTACGAGATCTATGTCCATAGATGTTGGTCTACTTCCTCTTGATGAGGCCACAAGTGCTCTAGACAATAATTCAAAGCAAGAATAATCCATCAAGGTCTCTACAAATTCATTATAAAGAGGTTGGTGGCATTGTAGAATGAAGAGGAGAAAGCCTTAGTGTTGGTTCAAGTAATCATTTCTATTTTAGGGTGAAATCATGAAGGTGGGTTACACTTTTGCTTGTTTTATGACAAAACAAACTGTATTTTCACAAGTTATTCAACTTCCGACATATAAAAGTATTTTTTTTATTTAGAATT
>JZKD02S1605952.1:91662-126245 GCA_000966675.3 Picea glauca | reverse complement strand
TGATGGGGAAAAATATTTTTGAGCTCTCTTGTTGTTATGAACAGTACAGATTGAGTGTGAGGCAAGAGGAGTCTGCTGAAATAGATTTTCCTTGCTGTTATGAGAACTGTTGAGTCAGTGTGAGGCAAGAGGATAACTGCTCGAATTGAAGAACATTGCCGAGGAGGAGTTTCCGAGTTAGCCCTCATGGATTTATGGTCAGGCTAGGGGGTGAACTGGGGAAGTGCTTTGGCTGCCCTATTCTACAGTTGGGAGGAACATGGTTGTTTCGTTTGTCTTCAGGTGATTGGGTTCAAGTATGTTTCTCTACTCCTTTTCTAGTTGAATAATTTTATATATGATTTTATATATTTGTTAAATTGAAACTGAAATGATTTCCATTTTCTGTTCGAATGATTTGGTATCTGATGTCATGTATTTATTAAATCTGAATGAACGATATAATTGGCCTTTTATTAGTTATTATAGTTAAAAGGATTTATGCATGGTTAAATTCTGGAAGAAATCTCCTCTAAATTAGTTTCACTGTTATTTTCTTTTTATTTTTTTTCTGAGTGAAATCAATGTTGAGATTGGCATATGGGGAGTGGAAGTTATTCTGAAATTTCATTAATCTAACTATATGGATAATGTCAGGAACAACATTCTAAGTTTTGTAAACTATGCTACATTTTCTTTTCCATTAAACAGATTGTGTAGAGGCAGATCTGTAACTGAGGTAGGAAGACCAACTATTACACCAGTTTCCCTTACAGTTCTGTGTATGCAACAGGCAATTTACAACTCCTACCATCCCTTTGGCCTAAAAAATGAAGAAAGTACATATATATATATACATATATCATTCTGGAATAAAAACATAGAATCGAAACTATACTCAGACCATTATATCCAATCTAAATAATCGCTATTGCAGATTTAAACCACCTTGGTAATAATTATAAGGAATGCCGAAATGAGATAAAATGATTTAGTATTTAGATCTAGCATAAGTCTATCCGACATCTAGCATTTGAAAAACAGGGCTTGTCTTCAAGGCAATAACAGTTGTATTTAAAATTTAGGGCATAACGAGGCCAAATGGTAATAGGTTATCAAATATTTCATTTTACTCTAATGAACATGACAATCCTGTAGAAGAAATTTCTGCAAAAGTTATACTGTAACCACTGGGACCAAATCCCCAGTTAGCCTTGGAAAAAAATTTCCCGGTTTTCCAAACCCCATAACAGTCTGAGGGAATCGAATTTGAATGACCCCTTTTAAATTTGGCTACTGTAATGCTCTGTAAGAACAAGAGTTCGGAGACGCTTAAGTAGGACCTGTACCAAAAAATTAACTAAGACTTTTGTTTAATGGTTTAAACCTTGGAGAACAAAATGGTGTGAAAGGCTAAAGTCAATCGGGTTTCGGCGATTAGTAACACTGAACACAAAAGAAAAAAGGCCACGTTGTTTTCCAAATCGCGAAATGCGAAGTGATTCAGGACCCAACATTTCAGGATTTCAGGATTTCTGGGTTCGGGATTTTGAGGTTTACAAAACCCTAATGCACAGACAAAATGAAACAAGAAGTGTTGAATTGCGAAATGCGAATGGATTGTGGGCCCAACACTTCGGAGTTTCAGAGTTTCGCGATTCGGGATTTTGAAACTCCGGCAGCAACTTTTCTAAACCCTTCGAACTCCCGGGACCTGAAATGCTGAAAAGGGGCTTAACAAGTCTTGGCCTTTTCACATTTCGGGGTTTCGTGATTCAGGATTTCGCAACTCTAGATGCAACGTTTTTACGCCTTCGAACTCTCGGGACCTGAAATGCCAAAAAGGGGATTAACGATATTTTTTCCCTTTCACATGAGATCAATGGTCCCGATTCTTTTGGGATTTCCCAAGTCGGGAGTTCATGATGCAGCGACTCCAAAATCCCTTGCTGCTCCAAACCTCAAACTCTGAAATAGTGAAGTTCTAAGTGCGAGATCAACGACTCCAGTTGCTTCTCATCCAACAGTCACTACTCCTCCTGAGATTCTGAATGCTAAAAGATGATCAGTCTTAAACTTCCCACAGATCTAAAAGATCCAATGGTCTGCAGGATTTCGGTACTTCCCCATGAAGAAATCTCACCGTTCGTTCACTCCGCTCAAGGATCTCTGGCCAAAATGACTTAGCGTTCTCCACCTGAACTTGAGCTCTGCGAGACGATTTCGATCTCTGCCTCCCTTTGAATACTTCAAAGGTGTTATCCCTTCTGAGATTTATCTCTGTGAAGATCAAAGGTTTGTTCAACCTGAGTTTAGACATTGCCTATACACCAAGAAGTATGTTGGAGTAGTTTGAGAGTCAAGGGAAGTGATAGAATTATGGAAAGAATTTACCCACATAAGCTTTTCGGTTCAAAGTAATCTAGACTGGTGTAAAAATGACATTATGGAAATAAATGAATTTTACATTCTCTTAATTTCTAACGAAATTGAATTATGTCATAGGATTTTTTTTTTATGGTGAATTTGAGGTTCATTACAAGTTTCCCAAAATTTTGTTTACCACCTCATTCTTCCCATCTTTCTGAGGGTGATAAGATAAGATGAAGGACAAATCTATCCCCAACTTCTTCCACAATGTTCTCCAAAAATGAAAGATAAATTTTGTGTCTCTATCCGAGACAATGCTTCTGGGTAGGCTGTGAAGTCTCACAACTTCCTTGAAAAACAATTTTGGAACATGTGTTGCATCACTGGTATTTTGACATGGGATAAAGTGAGACATATTTGAAAATCTATCCACCACCACAAATATGGAATCGCATCCTCTTTTTTTTCTTGGCAGTCCCAACACAAAATCCATGCTTATTACATCCCAAGGCCTCTCTGGTATGGGAAATGGTTTATACAATCTAGTGTTTTGTCTTTTACCTTTTGCATGTTGGTAGATTTTTCATCCTTTCATGAATTTTATTACATCTTTTCTCATACCCAACCAATATTATGAGGTGCTCAACTATGAAAATGTCTTATCATGGCCTAAATGTCCAGCCAATCCTCCATTATGTTTTTCCTTCAAAAGGTTATCCCTCATTGAGCATTTTGGTTTGAACAATTGATATCCCTGTAACAACAATACCTCTTGAATCATATACTCTGTCCATTGGCTCCTATCTCTTAGCACATGATTCATTCATGCTTGGTATGCTTCCTGAAATTTGGATCACCATTGTACATTTCCTAAAGGTGCTCAAACCCTAAGGTCTTTACCTGAAATTCTTGCAGATTCAAACATTTCCTACTCAATGCATCAACAACTTTGTTAGCATTCCCACCAATATTTTTTATGACAAAAGTAAAATTATGCATATACTCAATCCACTTTGCATGCCTCTGATTCAATTTTTCATGTTTGGTTATGAATTGTAAAGCTTGGTTATCGCTATAAAATACAAATTATTATGCGACAAGGCAATCTCTCCATTTCTTTAGGGCTTGGATTATGGCATAAAACTCTTTGTCATAGGTGGAGTATTTTCTCTTCGTCTCATTCATCTTCTTCCTAAAGTAAGCAATAGGTCTATTTTCTTGGCTCAAATCTCCTCCAATCACAATGTCACTTGCATCACACCTTACTTGAAACGTCTTCTCAAAATTTGGCAAGACCAAAATTGGTCGCTCCGTTACTTTCTCCTTCAATGTATTGAAGCTCTTCTTGGCCTCCTCTGTCCATTTAAAAGACTTGTGCCTCTTCTTCACTATATCCATCATTGGTGCACAAATTCCACTCAAATATCTGATGAACTTCCTACGGAAACTCACTAATCCATGGAATCTTTTTACCTCAAATGTAACAACCTCCTCGTTACGACAACAACTCTGATAACAGGTGCAAATGTTTTTTTGTTTAAGGTGTGTGCATGCATGTAAAAAGGATACAGACACACTTGACTCTACGTCGCCACCCGACGACTAACAAAACGCAACCACGATGATCACAACAAGAAGACATAAGGCGCACAACAAGTAACTGCAAGCATTAAATACCATATTGTGTTATGTACAGTACAAACACAGATGGAAGAATCCATAGTAGTAGATTTTACTATTTCTGCACAGGAAAGCAGGGCGTTTAATCTTAGTTCACTTCTCCGGAGAGAGAGAATGTCAGATAGGCTCCTGGCCAACTGCTCAAGCAGAAACTAGTAATCTTTGTCAGGAGGTTGCAATGGTGGGAACTCTTCCTTTAAATAGCCCGAGACTATTGATACAATCTTAGAGGTGTGTCGCAAGAGTGGAAAACCTGCCTTTAAAGGGCCTGAGACTCTTGATACGACACTGGATTCTTTACACAAAAATAATCACACACACAAACTTATATAAAGAGCGACTGGCTTTATCAAATCGAAGAGTTTGATATCATACTACTGTGAATTTGCACAATTCCAATTATAGTACTAAGCCTGAAATTAATTAACAATCTCAATACATCCTATATGTTACATATACCATAGAATTACAATAACATTATCTTAGCAACCTCACATCTTATGTTATAATAACCTTGCAACTAAAACATCAATCACCAATCACATTACCCCTTGTATGCTACCAATGCAATGAAGTTACAATAACTTTACCATAAAATAAATCAACATTACAATTATATTACCATGTCCTTGCCAATGAATTAATAATAAAAAGAAATCATTACCATAGCATTTAACATGAAGCATTACCTTACATGATTCTTCCATTGCACGCAAGTCTCATTCATCAGGCAACATGTCATTCAATTCTTAAATAATCATGGGTGCGAGAATAAGTAAGTTTAAGCCATCATTAGAAATAACTATTTAAAAACTAAATATCTAGATCCACCATCTACTACATAAATCCTCAATGCGTAAAAACTAAATCTATGTCATTCATTCACTACACACTAACCACTGCTCAAGTAGCGATAACTAAAACCATCGGTATTGCATCCATAAGGCCATAAGGTGCCATCTAAAAGAACACTAAATATACATCAATAAGCCAATAGGAACTTCGCCAAGGTTAACATGTAAGTAACATCAACTATGGGCTAACTAGCTTGGCTATCTGTAAGAAATCATTGTTAACTCATTAAATTACTCGCTACTATCACAGTATTTGCATGGGAGGTGTACTTTTAATCACTTTACAAGACAAAGGCAATTAATAAAACAAGCAAGTTGATTAACAAGGCTTGAACCAACCTCCATTACGAGCCCTGCAATGAAGGTCTAAGGTGCATAATGACATCAAGGCAGAATCTAAATTTAGTCTCAGGGCCAACCCACTTGCGCAATTCTAATCACAATTTGTCTTCACATACACTCTAACCTAGCTTGTCAGAATCGTAAATTAACCATTTATCAATAGGCATTAAATGCAATAGATTCTAGCAATTTACCAATCCAACATCACAATCTAATTGGCTAATAGGATTAAATTAATAATTACAACTCATAAACCATTTAACATCAACATCCTTTTCACATCTAAGCTAACCATTCTAAAATTGATCAATAATACAATTCTAAATTCACCATTCAACATCATCCATTGATATTAACCAATTTCCATATAATAGTCACCTAAATTCATGAGTCTTTAATTAATCAATAAATACCACTAATGAACTATATAACATTAATATCATTCCATAATTAAATTACCCCTTCTAAACTAGTCGATAATAACAACTCTAAACCCTACCCTTTAGCATTAATCCATTGACACTAATCAATATCAGTAAAACTATCTGCAAATTTTACGAGCCCATTAAAATAGATATTGCCCCCACATGAGCCAATTATCATATCAATAAAACTTAACAAAATTTGCTTGAACCTCTGTTAATGTAGAAATAAAACTAAAAAGTTCCTAAAACCTATGAGTGCATTGGCAGTTAGAGCTCGTATTACAACATAATAACAATGATAAAAAGGGAACAAACGCGAATCAATGGGTAGCTAACAACTGGAAACTGTCAGGGTGAATGTCAGGAACCAAAAATCGGAATGACAGTTATCGTGTCTACTTAAAGAGATGCTCGTTCACTGTGAACACCATGCTACTCGCAAAGGTAAATGTAATAAAAATATTAATCATAAATTGCAGGGTGAAGGGTCACGACTTGACAACTGGCAGGGCGAGTTTAGGTGAATGTTAAAAACAGATGCAGAGTCAGTCGCTAAGCTACTTTGCATTTAAAATAAAGGGGTTTTCATGAAATAAGACTTTAAACCGAGGGAGGTAAAGCTACCACAACAGCCCTAAGTTGATGTCAAGATACCTCTATGCTAAAGTCAGACCACCGCAGGATAACCATTGTATTACTAAGGTATCTCGCGGAGATGTTTAGAAGTAGCAAAACTACACAACAAAATGCTCCAGCCGGTAACAAGCTCGAGGCCGTAAGGTAAAAGAAAACTTTCAAAGCTGCCTGGTTAAAACGTATCAGGACTGTAACACCGACCTTGAACGTGAATGCACTCTACAATTTAAACAAAGTAGAACCACTAGCCTGTAAGGGTTCATTGTCTTAAGTTCATAACGTTAAGGGAAGCATTCAACTTGCTTACAATTGTTAGTCAAACTTTTCTGCATTCACACTCGGAAAAAGGGTTCAATGAAAGTCTAATCTCATGGACCGGTGAAAATTCGCGAACTGTGTAAATTCATTGTTAGCGTGCTTTCATTGGAATGGAAAAAAATTTGTCGACAGTAAAAATAAAACGTTGATCTGTAATTTTTCATTCCCAAGTTAAGGAAACACAGTCAAGTTGGGACATCACTGCAACTCCCAACGCAGACAGGCAAGGAAATTCCAATACACACGTAGACCAGAATGCATGTAGGAAACTAATGGAGTGGGCGAAGGCTCTAGAAACATTGTAGATTAATATCATGCAGAGATAAAACACACAGATAAAAAGGGCATCAAAAACAATCACAGAGTTAAGATGGGAAGGAAGTAATGCAACACAGTGGGGCTCAACCAGCAATATAATTACGCAATTAAAACTCATCCGCGATAAAATGCAGAAGAATGAACTTCACTATCAATCAAGGGTCAAGGTATTTAAATGCATCAAGGAGCAAGGTAAGAAACTAATTAATCCAACAAGAACCCAATCCGTTTGAAGTTAAGTATTTTCATCTCATAATGCCAATACAAAATGATGATAACAATAAGAGAGGGCTAAGTTCCTAATACCTTCTATCATGCAAATGAAAAAAATACCGTTGCCTTAACTCCCACCTCGAATGATGACCCCGCGCTCCGTGTCGCTCCTGCTCCGCGCCACTCCTGCTCGCCGACCGTAGAGACTACACCAGTACCTCCCAGCCAATCGCTAGGGGTACTCTTCTTGCCCCTTAGCCCCCCAAGCCGCAAAGGGGCCACACACAATCCATATGGTCCGTCTAGCTTCCCAGCTCGCCTCGCAAGGCCGAGCTACCACTCCTATCCAAGCTGGAAAATCCCAACTCTCCACAAGTAATCAGTCAAGTCACAATTCCGGTAGCGTAACATTACGCTAATAGCCGATCCCCTTCTTCCTCATCTTCCCTTTCTTTTATAGATTTTTTCCTACCTCCAACTTTTCCTAAATCACATTTTAATTAAGTTTTAATAAAAATATTCTAAATATTCTCCTTCGCACAAGTGTCGTCCATCCCCCTCTTTCCTCAAATAATTATTTTCTTTAAATTATTAAAATTACTCATTTCCCTCACCCACCTAGAGTTCCTCCTAAATTTCTTTGTAGGTGTTCCTAGATCCCCTTACATGTTTTAAATAATTTCCTTAAAAATGAAGTTGCTAAATTAGCTCAAATTAGAAGGTACTTAATTACAGATTCCTTACTATGTTGACTTCGCTTTTTACCATAAGTTCCCAACTTTCCTTTATTATGTTTCCTCCATTACTTAGTTTCCTTATTCTTATTATTCCCTTCTTTCCCCTTTTTATTAGAGACAAAATGGCAGTTGCGCTATTTACTCTTTTCCCTTTATTATTAATTTAAAATCTTTTTATACTTCCACAAGTTAATAATTTATTTCCTCTTTACAAATTTAAAACCACAGATTTTAATTAAATTATTCCTCTCTTCATTTTACCCTCTAAATTTAAGAAGACTAAAACTATTACTTAAGTGGGTTTTAGTTTATATCTTTATTTTTTTATTTTTATAGAGTCTTTTTCTTAAGGCTAAACAAAATTTTACCCTAGAAAAGTTTTAGACTTAGGTTTAGATTTTGAACTGGGCGACAATTATTTAGGGAAGTTGTTTTAATAATTTCTTAAGGTGTTAAATGTCTTAGGGCCATCTAGGTTTGTTCCTTCCTCAACATCAATGCGATGTGACCTTCAGGACGCACCACGTCCTCCAAGGGTGGCACTTGCCCCGGTTGTTTCTCTTGCGCGATGTACCCTTCAGGAAGCACCACATGCTCCAAGGGTGCCACTCTCTAACTTGCGTTTCTTTCATGCGATGTGTTCTTCAGGATGCACCACGTGCTCCAAGGGTGCCACTCGCCAACTTGATTGATTGGTAGACATCGATAACCCTTGGAGTCAACACTCCACCAGGTGAACTTGTGGGAGACTAAGGGCTGTAAGGAATAAGGTCCTTGCCTTATTGCGCACCCCTTAGAATCATTGTGAGCGACTGTCGCAGTCTTCCCTCATGGCATAGTGGATCCTCTCGAACTAGGTAATCGTTAACCTACAGTTCAAGCCACGACAAGAGTGCTAGTAGGATGTGGTAGGGCTACTGTCCACACCTCTCCCTCAACCTCTCTGGAAATCGTGTGTGACCCCTTTACTCCATATGTGAGTCTGGTCAGCAAGCTATCATCAGCCTGCATCATCAACAATCGTTTCAGATCATGTCAACATCATATCATCAAATCAATGAAATATCACAGTAAATAAATCAACCCAAATAGCACACTCCCTGACTCAATCCGGAGTCCAAGGGGTTCCACCGATGCCTCTGCATCCTCAAGGTCCAAAACCCTGCACACTTAATAAAGTTGAGTCAATAGCCCCTGTCTACGTCAAAGCAGTAAAACATCATGTCATCTATCATAACTATCATAATCAAGGACAAATGTTTTAACATCATAAAAGTCTAGATCACTTGTGAGCAAGTGTCCTCAAAGAATAAGTTTTCTCAGTGTGCCAGAGCGGGATGTTACATACACCCCCTCTTGGTCTAAAATTCATCCCAAAGTTTCTCAGTATAAATGGCAAAATAAAAGTACCACAATATCATAAGTCTATCTATCAAACAAAAATGGAAACTGCTGACGCATATTATATGTGTCCTCCCAGATCATCGAGTGCGGACTATAACTGTCCCACTGGACCTTGACCTGATCTACCACTCGACGTCATAACTGTCGAATGTGATGATATAATATGCGGACCAGTTCATCCGTGAGCGCTCTAACACCTGTAAGGAACTCATGTCAATCATGTGTGTAGGATCACTAATATAATGCCTCAAAACAAAAACATGAAAAACATCATGCATATGCCTCAAAGAATCAGGCAAGGCTAGTCGATAGGCCACATGCCCCTTTCTCTCCATGATCTTGAAAGGTCCCACGAACCTAGGAGAGAGTTTATCTCCCTTTACAAACTTGATCAAACTCTTATGCAGTTTAACACGCAAGAAGACTCGATCGTCGACCTCGTAACTATGGTCAACTCGGTGCGCATCGGCATAACTCTTCTGTCGATCCTGCGCTTTTTTAATCCTTTGTCTTATGGTTTGCATTTTCTCTTCCATTTCTTGGATCGCTTCTGGTCCCACTAGGACCCTATCCTCAAGCCGATCCCAACTCAAGGGCGTTTGACATGGTCGCCCATAAAGAAACTCAAAAGGCGCCATCTTAATTGTGCTCCGGTAAATGTTGTTGTAAGCGAACTCTACTAGAAGCAATAATTCCTCCCAACAATTTTGTTGGTCTATCACGTACATGTGCAACATGTCTTCCAAGGTTTGGTTCGTTCGTTCTATCTATCCTTTCGTCTCTGGGTGATACGCAGTACTAAATTTAAGTTGGGTCCCCAAGGCCTCTTGGAAACTCGTCCAAAATCGTCAAGTAAACATCGATCCTCGATCAGATATAATCTTCTTAGGAACGCCATGCAACCTCACAATCTCACTGATGAAAACTCTCACTATGTCAGGTGCCTGATACCCCGTATGCACATGAATAAAGTGAGCACTCTTCGTCAGAGTGTCTACTACTACAAAAATCGAGTCGTGTCTCCTTGCCGTCAGTGGCAATCCAACAATAAAATCCATCGAAATAACTTCCCATTTTGATTCTGGAATGGCATGTGGTTGAAGTAATCCTATCAGGTGTCTATGTTCAGCCTTTACTTGCTGACACTCTAGACATCTAGCCACAAAGTTGACTATGTCGTCCTTCATTCCCTTCTAGAAGAATAAGGGTTTAAGGTCTGCCGTCATCTTCGTGACTCCTGTGTGAGCCATGTAAACTTCTCTCTGAGCCTCGCTCAGGATCAACATCCTCAACTCGTCATTTGGCGGTACATAAATCTAACCTCTAAACCTCAATAACCCATCGCTGTCAAAATAATATCCCTCATATCGTGGTACCATCATTGTGTTTTGTCCGAAAAAACCCTCGACCTCTATGTACCATTCGTCATCACACTGTAAAGTGAGAATTTTCTCACGTAAGTTCGTCTGAAGAGGCAACACCGAGAAGATGCATGGTCTCCGACTCAAAGAATCAACCACTCGGTTCACTATTCCCTTTATGCAAGTAATCTCGAAGTCATACTCGCTAAGCAATTCCGACCAACATCATTGTCGCGCGTTCAGGTCTCTTTGCGTAAAAATTTGTTGTAGTCCACCATGATCAGTCTTTAGTTCAAATTTTCGTCCAACAAGGTAGTGTCTCCAAACCTTCAAGGCATATACAATGAAAAATAACTCCAAATCATGCGTCGCGTAGTTCTCCTCGTGCCTTCTCAGTTTCCTCGAAATGTAAGTAATCACTCGTCTGGCTTGCATCAAGACTCCGCCTAAACCTTCCTTGGATGCGTCAGTGCATACCAAGAAGTTTGTGTCCATGTCAGGGACCTTTATTATCAGCGATGTGGTCAACAACTCTTTAAGCCTTCGAAATGATTTCACGCATTTCTCGGTCCAAACAAACTTCTTGTTTTTCTTCTGCAATTCCGTGATCGTATTTGCTATCTTCGAAAATCCCTCGACAAACCGTCGATAGTATCCTGCTAAACCCATAAAACTACGCACTTCTGTGACATTCGTCGGCGCAAGCCATTCCATAATAGTCTCAACCTTAGCTGGATCTATGGCGATACCTTCGCCGGAGATGACATGCCCTAAGTAGTGAGTCCTCGATTGATAAAAAGAGCATTTGGACAACTTCCCATACAATTTGTGCTCTTGTAGACACTGTAGTAGCAAGCGCAAGTGCTCATCATGCTCCTCCGTTGTCCAAGAGTAGATCAAGATATCGTCAATGAATACTTGGATGAACTTGTCCAAGTAGTTGTGGAACACCCCATTCATCAAACTCATGAGTACCCCTGGGGCGTTTGTCAGTCCAGATGGTAAAACAGTAAACTCGTAATGTACAAATCTCGTCTTAAAGGCGTTCTTAGGGATGTCATCCTCCTTCATCCGCAACCGGTGATACCCTAATTGTAAATTGATCTTGGAGAATACCGTCAGACCCTTCATTTGATCGAATAGATCATCAATTCTTGGTAAGGGATACTGATTCTTGATCGTAGCCTTATTCAGTTGACGGTAGTCAATGCAAATCCTCCATGATTTTTCCTTCTTTCGTATGAAAATAACTGGTGCACCCCATGGTGACACTCTATTGCGTATCAATCCCAAGTCGAACAACTCCTTCAGTTGCATTTTCATCTCTTGCAACTCTGGGGTCGAGATTCGATAAGGCGTTCTTGATATCGGTTCGATCCCCAGTTTCAGGTCTATGGTAAACTCCAGTTCCCTTTCTGGCGACATCCCAGGTAACTCCTCTGGAAATACGTCCGCAAACTCCTTCACCACCGGAAGGTGTTCTAGACCTTCCACTACTCCCTTTTCGTTTAGTGTGAGGATCACATAAAACTTTCACCCCTTGCGCATACTCTTATGTAATTGTAAGGAAGAGACAAACCTCAAGGATACTCCCTGCTTCCGTCCTACAATCACACGTCTCTATCCTTCATCATCGACCAAGCTCAACCATTTCATCTTACAGTTGAGTATCGCCTCAGGCGATTCCAACCAATCCATACCAATCATGACGTCATAAGATCCTAAAATCGTGACGTACAATTTGACCCTCATGACAAACTCTCCCAGGTTAAGGGCACAACCCATAACCTTTCCTCCAATATTCTACTTGGCTCCTAAAGCCATCTCTACGAAGCTAAACTCGTCATGTTCGACTGCCTTTAGCTTGATCCTTTTTAGCGTTGCACCAGAAATGAAACTCTTAGTAGCACCTGGGTTTATCAAAATACTAAGGTTTTGGTCAGCGACAGTACCTATCGTCTCGAGCACAGTCGACTGGTGCTTTTCCTGGTGGTTATTCACCACTGCATGAATTCGATGGGCCTTGCCCATATCTCCCACTGTAGTGGGTCCGGCTGATCCAAATGCTCTGGTCCTCTCGAGAGGACAGTCACGCTGGTAGTGTGGCTCCCCACACGTCCAACACCCCTTCTTCGGTCCAGTAGTCCTGGTACCCGAAGTAGAAGATGACGGCCCACCGTCCTGGAACCCAGGCCTGTTCTGTTGAATAGGCCTAAACTACTGCTGCTGCGGGCGACACTGCTACTGATGTTGTGGTCCCCGATAAGGTGCCCGTTGTTGAGGTGGTGATCGTCGGGGTGTAGTGGAAGTGGATCCTCTCTGGAAGCCATGATATCCCGGTGTAGGTCTCGCTGGGGTCTGATGTTGTGGTGTACCAGATGAACCCTGCTCTGCTGGTCTCGCTGGAGTCCTGTTCTGACCCCAACTAATAATCTCCTCCTCTTCTATGAAGGCATTTTGGATAGTGTCGTGCAAGGTTTGAGGCATCAAGATCCTAACCTTTGAACACAGGCTACTGATAAGGCCAAACACGAACCGATTGACCTTGAGTTTCTTTGTGTTAAGGTGTAGAGCATACCGGAGCAACTCCATGAATCGTGCCTCGTACTCGGGCATCGTACAAACTCCCTGTCATAATGCGTTGAACTCATTGAGCTGATGCTTAATGAATTCCTCTGAAAGGTACCTCACTCAGAACCATTCCTCGAACAGTTCCCATGACACGTCTTCAACGACCATGTTCAGCTGCGGCAGGAGCATCTTCCACCATAGAAGAGTGCTCCCATTCAGTTGAAAGACAGTCATGCGGACCTTCATGTTGGAGGTATAATCATGAATTGCGAAGCACATCGCCATATTCTCCAACCATGCCTCGGCAGTGGAACCATCCGGGGCACCAAAGAACTCGGGAAATTTAACCTTCTCGAGTTCACGGTGAATGCTACCAGTAACAATCGGTGCACGTGATGGAACCGCAACGGGTGTCGGAGCCCTGGCCTCATCTCTGTCCAAGCGGCTGATCAGTGCCTCGAACATGCGCTGAAAGGATCTCATCATCCCGACCACGTCTCCAAATACTATCTTCTCTTGTCCGAGAACCTGCTTGCTTCCCTGGGGGTTAGACCCTTCGGGCGTGGATGCTACTAGAGGCATCGCGCCTCCTCCCATAGAACCCCATCGTCTTCCTCCGCGACATACTCTAACCATGATTACCTGCACGCACACCATCAACTCGATCAACAACAGTATAATCAAATCAAATCACGTCACGAAAGCCGTAGCGAATCCCAAGTCACGGGTTGAACCGGCTCTAATACCATATGTAACAACCTCCTCGTTACGACAACAACTCTAATAACAGGTGCAATTTTTTTTTTGTTTAAGGTGTGTGCGCGGGTGTAAAAAGGAAACAGACACACTTGACTCTACGTCACCACCCGACGACTAACAAGACGCAACCACGATGATCACAACAAGAAGACATAAGGTGCATAGCATGTAACTGCAAGCATTAAACGACATACTGTGTTATGTATAGTACGAACACAGATGGAAGAATCCATAGTAGTAGATTTTACTATTTCTGCACAGGAAAGCAGTGCATTTAATCTTAGTTCTCTGCTGCGGAGAGAGAGAATGTCAGATAGCCTCCTGGCCGACTGCTCAGGCAGAAACTAGTAATCTTTGTCAGGAGGTCGCAGTGGTGGGAACTCTGCCTTTAAAGAGCCTGAGACTACTGATACGACCTTAGAGGTGTGTCGCAAGAGTGGAAACCCTGCCTTTAAAGGGCCCGAGACTCTTGATACGACACTGGATTCTTTACTCAAAAATAATCACACACACATACTTATATACAGAGCGACTGGCTTGATCAAATCGAAGAGTCTGATATCATACTACTATGAATTTGCACAATTCCAATTATAGTACTAACCCTGAAATTAATTAACAATCTTAATACATCCTATATGTCACATATACCATAAAATTACAATAACATTATCTTAACAACCTCACATCTTATGTTACAATAACCTTGCAACTAAAACATGAATCACCAATCACATTACCCCTTGTATGCTACCAATGCAATGAAGTTACAATAACTTTACCATAAAATAAATCAACATTACATTTATATTACCATGTCCTTGCCAATGAATTAATAATAAAAATAAATCATTACCGTAGCATTTAACATGAAGCATTACCTTACATGATTCTTCCATTGCGCATAAGTCTCATTCATCAGGCAACATGTCATTCAATTCTTAAATAATCATGGGCGCGAGAATAAGTAAGTTTAAGCCATCATTAGAAATAACTATTTAAAAACTAAATATCTAGATCCACCATCTAGTACATAAATCCTCAATGCGTAAAAACTAAATCTATGTCATTCATTCACTACATACTAACCACTGCTCAAGTAGCGATAACTAAAACCATCAGTATTGCATCCAGAAGGCCATAAGGTGCCATCTAAAACAACACTAAATATACATCAATAAGCCAGTCGGAACTTCGCCAAGTTTAACATGTAAGTAACATCAACTGTGGGCTATCTAGCTTGGCTATCTGTAAGAAATCATTATTAACTCATTAAATTACTCGCTACTATCACAGCATTTGCATGGGAGGTGTACTTTTAATAATTTTGCAAGACAAAGGAAATTAATAAAACAAGCAAGTTGATTAACAAGGCTTGAACCAACCTCCATTACGAGACCTGCAATGAAGGTCTAAGGTGCATAACGACATCAAGGCATAATCTGAATTTAGTCTCAAGGCCAACCCACTTGCGCAATTCAAATCACAATTTGTCTTCACATACACTCTAACCTAGCTTGTCAGAATCGTAAATTAACCATTTATCAATAGGAATTAAATGCAATAGATTCTAGCAATTTACTAGTCCAACATCACAATCTAATTGGCTAATAGGATTAAATTAATAATTACAACTCATAAACCATTTAACATCAACATCCTTTTCGCATCTAAGCTAACTATTCTAAAATTGATCAATAATACAATTCTAAATTCACCATTCAACATCATCCATAGATATTAACCAATTTCCATATAGTAGTCACCTAAATTCATGAGTCTTTAATTAATCGATAAATACCACTAATGAACTATATAACATTAACATCATTCCATAATTAAATTACCCCTTCTAAACTAGTCGATAATAACAACTATAAACCTTACCCTTTAGCATTAATCCATCGAGATTAATCGCTATCAGTAAAATTGTCAACAAATTTTACGAGCCCATTAAAATAGATATTACCCCCACATGAACCAATTATCATATCAATAAAAATTAACAAAATTTTCTTGAACCTCTGTCAATGTAAAAATAAAACTAAAAAGTTCCTAAATCCTGTGAGTGCGTTGGCAGTTAGAGCTCGTATTCCAACACAATAACAACGATAAAAAGGGAACAAATGCGAATCAAGGGGAAGCTAACAACTGACAACTGTCAGGGTGAATGTCAGGAACCAAAAATCAGAATGGAAGTTATCCAGTCCTCTTAAAGAGATGCGCGTTCACCATGAACACCACGCTACTCGCAGAGGTAAATGTAATAAAAATCTTAATCATAAATTGCAGGGCGAAGGGTCATCACTTGACAGCTGGCAAGGCAAGTTTAGGTGAATGTTAAAAATAGATGCAGATTCAGTCAGTAAGCTACTGCGCATTTAAAATAAATGGGCCGTCATGAAATAAAACTTGAAACTGAGGGAGGTAAATCTACCACAACAACCCTAGGTTGATGTTAAGATACCTCCACGCTAAACTCAGACCACCCGAGGATAACCATTGTATTACTAAGGTAGCTCGCGGAGATGTTTAGAAGTAGCAAAACTACACAACGAAATGCTCGATCCGGTAACAAGCTCAGGGCCATAAGGTAAAAGAAAAATTTCAAAGATGTCTGGTTAAAACATATCTAGACTGTAACAATGACCTTGGACGTGAATGCACTCTACCAGTTAAACAAAGTAGAACCGCTAGCTTACAATTGATTACATTCAACTTGATTACAATTGTTAGTCAATGCTGTCTGCATTCGAGACCTGAAAAAGGGTTCAATGACAGTCTAATCTCATTGACCGGTGAAGATTCACGAACTGTGTAAATTCATCGTTAGCGTGCTTTCATTGGAATGAAAAAAAAATCGTCGACAGTAAAAATAAAACGTTGATCTGTAATTTTTCATGCCAAAGTTGAGGAAACACAGTCAAGTTGGGACTTCACCGCAACTCCCAATGCAGACAGGCAGGGAAATTGCAATACACATGCAGACCATAATGTGTGTAGGCAGCTAATGGAGTGGGCAAAGGCTCTAGAAACATCGTAAATTGATACCGTGTAGAGCTAAAACACGCAGAAAAAAAGGGCATCAAAAACAATCATAGAGTTAATATGGGAAGGAAGTAATGAAACACAGTGAGGCTCAACCAGTAATATAATTACACAATTAAAACTCAGCCGCGATAAAACGCAGAAGAAGGAACTTCGCTATCAATCAAGGGTCAAGGTATTTAAATGTGTCAAGGAGCAAGGCAAGAAACCAATTAATCCAATAAGAACCCAAGCCATTTGAAGTTAAGTATTTTCATCTCACAATGCCAATACAAAATGTTGATAACAATAAGAGAGGGATAATCTTGGGAATTTTTGCAGCTTTCTAAATATTTAATTTTCAGGCATTGCCAATGATCAAATCACTAATTTTCCACTTGTAATAATCAGCCCAGAGGTACAAAGATATGTGCATTGAACTCGAGGTGAGCTATGCTAGGGTTTGCGCTGAATTCCGCAGAGATGAGCTCTGCTGGAAAAGGAGCGACGACTCCTCCCCCTCCGTCCGCTGAAGAAGATGCCTTCGCTCGCCTGGTGAATGCCCAAGGAAATAAGAAAGACTCTGACCCGCCACCGAAATTTGTTAAAAAGTTAGATGCCATTCTAGAAATCGGTTTGCCATCGGAGAAACCTATCTAGTTGGTCGTATATTTGGCGGATCGTTCCCTAATAGGATAGTTTACTGGTCTCTGTCCAACTCCCCTTTCCACTGACGCCTGGGTTTAGAATAACTGGAGACCTCTGATATCCCAAGGAGTCTCATGCTATGCGATCGGAAGAGGGTACTTTCTGTTCGATTTTGTCTCAAAATTTGATAGGGATCTGATTTTCCGAATTGGTCCTTACTTTATGGGTCCACAGGGGCTCTATCTGAATAGATGGACCCCTGATTTTGACCCGAATAAGGATATCCCCAAAGTGGTACCATTTTGGGTTCGTTTACCAAACCTCCTCATGCATTATTGGGGAGAGGAATCTCTCAGAGCCATAGGAAATGGACTTGGTAAATATATTGATCAAGATGACCCTAAAGGACAGTATTCCTTTGCCCGAATCTGCATTGAAGTAGATTTGAAGGTAGGTTTACCAGAGGCAATCAAGCTTACAGTTAAAGGATGGCAGCATTACCAGCAACTGGACTACGAACAACTGCCCTTTAAGTGTAGGCATTGCCATGAATATGGGCACTTTCAAAGGCACTGCCCCATATTACAGGAGCCAGAGGCAAGGAAAGGGTCGGAGGAAGGATGGAAACAAATGAAGAAATAGAATTCAAACCCAAGAAGAAAGGGCTCTAAGGTCTCTGAACCCCAAGCCAACGCTCCTCCTTTGAAGGAACCTAAGCCCTCTAAAAATCAGAAGGAAATCCAGATTTCAAAATTCGGGAATAGCTTCACAGCCCTTGAAGAACAAGAACCACGAGACAAGGCGATTGAAGAAGGAGAAATACCTCCATCATCTTCTAATCCTCTGGGTGAAGGATCTCAAGATAAAGGAACCATGAATGAGAAACCCTTAGATCAGCAAGATAAGGAGGACCCTCATGTGGAAATGGCATCTGAAGAAGGATCAGAGGAGGATGATACAGAAGAAGAGGACATAGATCAAACAAAGTCGGTCAAGAAAGACAAGAGAGGAAGGAAATCAGACAAAGAAAGAAGGGAAAAAGATGCTTATCGAGACAAGCTAGCTGGAGTACATTCTACTATTGAAAAACACCTGAATTCCAGAAATACCAGACATCAGGGAAATGCTGCAAGAGGGGCAACATCCAATCCAAAAGGTAAATAATGAAGATCATCTCCTGGAATTGTAGGGGGCTAGGAAGGAAATTGAAAACGTTATCTATGAAAGATCTTATCAGAATATCGATGCCTCATATCCTCCTTATCCAGGAGACAAAAATGGAAGAGCAATCTTTCCTCCAGGTTGCTCATTCATTATGGTTTAATGCACAATGTATAGCAGTCAGTTCTCGAGGAGCGTCAAAAGGATTGGCAATGCTTTGGGACCCTTCTAAGGTTGAATTAGTAAGCTCGGTAACCATTATCCATTGGATTTTTACTGAAATTCTATTTAAAGAATCTAATCTCCGGTTAAGTATTTTTAATGTGTATGCTCCTATAGCTCTTTCTGAGAAGCAATATTGTTGGAACTCCCTAAATGACCATATGGTAAACTCTCATCTTGATAATTATATAGTAGTAGGTGATCTTAACTTAACCCTTTCCGCCCTAGAAAAAAGAGGAGGAAATGTGATTAGAGATCCGTCAAGGGAGTGGGTGGAAGATATTATAGCTAATTGGGATCTGGAGGATATTAAGCCTGCTAAAGGGATTTACACTTGGACAAATAGAAGGCTGGGCCCAGGACATATTTCTGCCCGTCTTGATCAATTTTTGGTCCAATAGTCCCTTCATCTCCAAGGGATGGATCCTGTTTCTTCTATTATAGCTTTCAACGCTTCTGATCATAAGCCTATAGTGCTCTCCTTTGTCAAAGATAAAAATATGGGGCCTATACCTTTTAGATTCAATCCCTCTTGGATCTCTATGGATGGTTTCTATGACATTGTAGCTCTAGCCTGGCGCACTAATGTTAGAGGGTCATCTTTCCATGTTTGGGAAGAAAATCTACGAATCTTGAAAAAATATTTGAAAGATTGGGCTAAACAACATAAGACGCCAAAGAAACAAAGGCTTGAAGTTGAGAAGGAATTGGAAGATTTTCATTTCAGATCGGAAGGTTATCTGGACCAACCTACGAAGGATAAATAATTACTTCTTCACAATAAGTTGCATGATGCCTGCAGACTCGAAGAAAGTTATTGGAAAAACAAATCAAGAAACCATTGGTTGCATGAAGGGGACATAAATACCAAGTTTTTTCACAAACAGGCTGAGATAAGAAAGCATTTTAATTCTGTTCCTAAGATTGAACATTTGGGAAATCAACTCACTGCCTTTGATGAAATTAAAAAATCAGCTCATAACCACTTTAAGGAGATATATTCGGAGTCATCTCCTGAATTAAATCTCAGTAATATGGAAATTTTAGATCATATCCCTTCTCTAGTTTCAGCCCATTCCAATACTCTACTTATGCGCCCTGTCTCTCTGGAAGAAGTCAAATTTGTTGTTGAATGTATGAGCCCCGATAAAGCACCCGAGCCAGATAGGTTCACTGCCCGGTTTCTCATCTCTTGTTGGCCCATCATCCATAGGGATCTTCTGAAAATGGTCAAGAAGTCTCAATCAAGCAATAAAATTGGAGGAGGAACTAATTCCTCTTTTCTTGCTCTCATTCCTAAGGAAAAAGGAGCTTCATCCTTTGCAAGATTTCGTCCGATTTCCCTTTGCAACATTGGATATAAAGTCATCACGAAGGTTCTAGACGACAGGCTGAAATTTGTTTTGTCGGGCATTATTCCTGAGAACCAGGAAGGCTTTATCCAAGGAAGGCATATCTCTGACAATATTGTCCTTGTTCAGGAAGATATTCACTCTAGCATCAACAGAAAGGAGAAAGGTATGGTAATTAAATTAGATTTGACTAACGCCTTTGACAGGGTTCGACATGACTTTTTGTTTCAGGTAATGAGAAGATTTGGATTTGAGCATGGAGTTCTCTCTTGGGTTAAAGCTTGTATAAGCGCACCCTAGATCGCCCCCCTGGTAAATGGAAGAGCAAATGAATTTTTCCAGGCCTCGCGGGGTCTGCGCCAAGGGTGTCCCCTTTCTCCCTTGTTGTATGCCATTTAAGCCACTTCTCTTAGCTTTCAATTGGAACATAGTAGAACCCATCAAGATCTGCTAGGACTAAGGATCGTTAAAGGGGTCAAAGAAGTTAATCACACTCAGTTTGCTGATGACACTCTTCTCCTTGGAGGAGGGAGCCCAAATGTGGAAAAAAAGTTCAAATCGGTTTTGGATGACTATCAAGATGCTTCGGGAATCCTAATTAACTATTCCAAGACAAAAATATATAGCTGGAATTGCTCCCTGATCGAATTGTATAATCTGGCTTGAATTCTAAAAATTGAAGGTAATTACCTATGGACAAATTTCACTTATTTGGGAATCCCAATCTTCAATGCAAAACCGAAAGTCTCCAGTTGGGGCTCGTTGATTGAAAAGATGCAAGAAAAAATCAAAGCATGGGGAGCATCTTGGCTGAACTTAGCAGGGAAAATTGTGCTCCTTAAATCCGTTCTCGCAAGTATGCCAGTCTTTCAAGGCTCTCTTCTTCTAGCCCCAAGTACAGTTATTGGCAAAATTGAAGTGCTTCTGCGGAGATTCCTATGGAAAGGGGGTAAGCATAATGAAAATAGACTCCCTCTGGTTAACTGGACAAAGGTCACATCTCCCTTGTTGGAAGGTGGGCTGCAGCTTTAAGACCTTCGTGCTCAAAATTTAGCACTGGGAGCAAAGCTACTATGGAATATGGTCACCGGGAATTCAACCTGGAGTAAGAAGGTGCTCTGGAAGAAATATTTTTCCGGATCAAGACTTCGATGTTTGGATAAGAGTCTGAAAGTTGTTAAGGGGTCTCCCTTGTTCTCCCTTTGTTCAAAATCTTTGACCTTCTTCTCTCAAGCTCATACTTGGTCCCCGGGAAATGGTAAGAAAATCAGGATTTGGGAAGACTCCATCCTCGAACATCCCCCACTTGGGACCTTGGAAGGAATGGAAGGGATAAGGAGACACCTCTCAAGTACCGAGAAAACTAATTTATCAGCCATTTCCAGATGGACTTCGGATGACAAACAACTATGGGTAGGATGGGAAATATCGGACTGTCCGTCTCATTTATTAAATGAACAGGCATTGCTCTTCCATTGTTTGCAGGGGAAATCTCCTATAGATAATCATCTGAAGGATGCTAGAGGCTGCGGATCCAAATCTGGGCTTTATTCAGTAGCCAAAGGGTACAATTGCATCAAGGCTATCCCCCATGCACCCTCTTATCCAGTGGTCTGGAAGTTTGTCTGGTCTAGTAAATCCCTTCCCAAAGTTGATCATTTTACTTGGTTATGGGCTCACAATAGTGCTCTTACAGCCGAAGTTCTGCGTCGGAAACGCTGGGAAGGCCCTTCCCGATGTCCTATTTGTTTGGATAATGAAGAGACGACCTCCCATATTTTTATCTCCTGCCCCTTCGCCCAAGAAGTCTGGGGCCTTATGACCTCCCCTTGGTCATTTTCTTTGCAGTTTGAAGAGGTCTCCTCTCTTTTCAGTAATTGGGATCTTACCTCCCCTGTTTCCTCTCATTCGAAGGACTTTTTAGGACTCTCATGGCTGATTCTGCCAAAATTTATATGCTGGAAACTTTGGCTTGAATGAAATAATAGGATTTTCCGAGGTGTCTGCTCTAGCCCCCCTCAGGTAGAGGTCAAAATTAAAGCTTTGATGGGTGACTATCTACGCTCTCAGCGTGCTAAATTCATTTGTTCCCCTCTCAATTCCTTGGAAGAATCTTGGTTCCTCCCCTTGACCCCAGGTAAACTTTCCAAGTCAGGCCAGGACCCCAAGTTGCAGGCTTGGGAAATCAGAAAGAATAGCATTGAATTCCTGATCTGGAAAAAAAAAGTAGGAAGACACCTGTTGTTTTTTGACGGTGCTTCAAAAGGGAATCCAGGGAAGGCAGGAGGAGGAGGGGGGCTTTTTGATCCCGGAGGAAATTTTATTCTGAAGTTTTCTTGGGGCTTAGGAATGGAAACCAATAATGTGGCGGAGGCTCTTGCGTTATGGGAAGGACTGAACCAAGCCTCGCATCTGGGAATTACTAATCTAACGGTTTTGGGGGACTCTATATTGATCATTCAAGCATTCATCACTCAAAATCTTCCACCCTCCTTTCACCTGAAGCAATTGATGAAATGAATTCTATCTCTGCTGCCAAAGTTCTATGATATTGGATTTTACCATGTTCTTCGTGCTCATAATGGAATAGCGGATCAAGCTGCTAATGAAGTCGTCTCCCTAAGAAAGGGATCTTTTAAACTCAATAATTCTCTTAGTCTGTGTCTTTTTCCCTAGGCGCATTGCCTCAAATGATCTCAAGAGCGATCTGAGCTCTCCTGGGGGAGTTCTGAACGTGGAATGGATACTGTTCAGGTGGAATCTGTTAATACATTTGCATAGGTTGCTGAGCAAGGGATTGAGAGAATATATGGCTTCCACCGAAGGCTTCGGTTCCTCCTCTCAGGACTCATGGGCAAGAATGGAGGATGGGATTACATATATCGGTAGAATGGTCCACCGCCTTGGCCAAACTCTTCAGAAGCCAGAGGAGCATGAGGGAAATCGTCTGGAGGAGAATGAAACTAGGATGCCTGAGAAAATAGACATTTTGCATGCCAGGAACCTCAAGGAAGAGAATGAGGTGCGTAAGCTTTCTGAAGGGCATCATAGGTGCAAGGAAGATCAGATGACGACATCTACTATAGTTAATTAAGTTGCTTGGGCTCTGGATTCCAGTGTTTGGTTGTTGTTCGGTGTTAACTTCAGCGCAAGACTGTATAAGCCTGATGTGTCACTACAGGCTGTTAGTTTTTAGGTTCTAGGAAATATCTTCTTTACTTTCAGGCTTTTAAGATGTAAACCTTATGTGGCTCGGCCACTATTTTTTATTAAATAAAAAACCTACTCGAACACACACCTTTTGTTTCCACTTATTTTGACTTTTCAGAACTTGAGTGATCAACCAACACTCGTTCCTCTTCCCTTATGATTTTTTGGTTTTTTGAAATTTCCCCTTTTGGCGAGATCGAAGGTCTTTTAGTATTTTTCCCGAAGATTGACCACTCTCTTGACTTCCGTGGCACATATCCTCTGATTAATTCTTAGGACCCACCTTTCGAATTTCTCCTTTTCACGATTTCGGGAGTTGTGTTGACATGCAACTCTATCTCTTGGCTCCCAAAACCCCGAAACTCGATTGGGCCCACGACTATTGTCCTTCAATGTTTTCAGGAATTTTTCCTTCCACTCTTCGGTATTTTGTGAATTATGATATCCACAACAGAAAGGTTTCTCACCTCTCGAAACTCCGATCTATGAATTCCCGAAACATCGCCTCCAACCTGATCTACGGCTGAGATCCTCCACAATCCGACGACTCTGGATCTTTTGTCTTTTCGCAAACCGAGAGTTTGAAACTCTCGATTCCAAAGATCGTTGCCTCCTCTACTTCCCAACACCTGAAGTGCCAAAATGACGAAATCTCGAAATTCACCCCAAGGCACATCGCATTTCGCGACTTTGGGATTTTCAATGCTAAGCGCCCCGGCTCCTTGTCATCAATATTCCCGGTATGTCGAACCCCGATATGCTGAAATGTCGATGTTTCACACCAAAGGCACGTCACGTTTCGTGACTTCAAGATTTTCAATACTAAGGTCCTAGTTCCTTTTCATCAATATTCCCGGTATGCCGAACCCTGAAATACCAAAATTTCACACTTGATAATCCTTTTCGCGAACCAGGAGTTTGAGTGACCAAGGGTTTTGACTTGCACTCCCAACTTACGGGTCCTGAATTCCCAAAATGATTTGACAGCTCAGACAGACCACGATCAATGATCCATGTTGATTCTTCATGTCAGGGTGGCAGATTTGTCCAACTACTAACCACCTTACATCTCCTCTGGATCTTATGGTCCACGCGATTTCGCGAGTTCTCCTCGGAGAATTATGACCGCCCGATTAACTCCTCAATGACTTCTGCGAGACAAATCGGTGTTCTCCCTCCTGAACTTGTATTTTATGAGATTCTTTCAACTTTCATCTCCCTTTGAACACTTCAAAGGTACTATCCCTCCTGAGCTTTCACTTGCAAACTCAAGTCCCCAAAAGGAATTATGCAAGGAATTATGCTCACACTCCTTGAGGAAATATTTCAAATAACCTCTGGTTATTTGAGTCCTCAACTCTGTGCACTCTTTGCAACAATAGTCCTTCCACCTTCACCTTATTTGATAACTTTTAAGGTTTCAACTAGCCTACGCACACCTTGCATGGATCTATACTTCACCTGCACTTTTGCTGGTATGAGAACAATGGTATCTCTCTTGAGATTTTTGAGATAAAACTCAAACTCTTGTCAACGCACACCTTGCGGACGTTTCACTGCACTCCTTGCAGGAACTCTCAGGATGAGAAACAATTGAAACTCATTCTTCTCCTCTCTCAGACTCCATATACTTAACATGAAATCACACATTCAACACAACATTGAAACAAATGCATAAACAAACAGAATAAAACAACTGTAAGAATACCATTAAGCAAATGTAAATAGTAAGCATCATAACACCATGAAAATTGAGTCAAAGCTTCATATATTAACTCAAGTGCTCCTATACATGGGTTCTTCTCTATAGTTCTCTACTAAAGCTCAATAGCTTATGAAAAAAATATCTCTTCTTCTGTTCTCATGATACAATAATTCAAGGGTGAGGGTGTCTATATCCGTTTTCCCTCCTACGCTTCTAAAATTGTCTAATCTCTTAATTCAAATCCACCTACTTTCATTAAATAGACTTAATGTCTATTACATCTGGAAGATGAGAGAAAATCGCTCAAGATCTGTTTACAACATGCGAGTATGCTTCCTTTAACTACTACATTAATATCTACTTATTAATTTTTCAAAAAAAATTCAAAATGTGCAAAATGTGTGCTACGCTTTTCCAGCTATCTTCTGCCTTTATGGTTGCTTGGCTGGCTACTTAATATGCTCCTGCATCATACTCCCTCTCTTGAAAATTTTCATGAACTCATGTTCATGAGATCTTGCATGGTCTGTCCATGCTTATGAATTGCTACTTCATCTTCCCAACTAGCATATTCAACAGGATGTCCCTTCCATTTGACCAAGTATTCAAAATACTCTTTTCTCCTGGTATTTTTTCTAATCCTCTTGTCAGTTATGATTTCCATCTGTGGATTTTCAACTACAAGAATTTGTTTTGTCTATTGAATTTCTTTTTGTTCCTTCTCTTCTCCTACTTCTTCAGCTTTGTAAGGGTACAAATCCACAACATTGAATATCGGTCAGATTCCGATCGCATCAGGTAATTCAATCTCATATGTGTTTTCCCCAAATTTCCTTATGACCTTGCACGGTCCAATATTTTTCACCTTTAGTTTTTTATATGTTCCCCTTGGGAACCTTTCCTTCCTCAGATGCACAAGACTCATATCACCAACTTCAAATTGAAGTTCTCACCTGTGTTGATCTGCTCTCTGCTTATATTCTTGACTTGAACTCTGCAATCGCTCCTTGACTCGGCTATGAATCTCCTTCATCCCTTCTTCAAACTCTTCTACACTAGCACTCTTTAATTCATCTTGTTATGAATATTTTAATTCATAAACTTCCCTTGGCTGCATTCCATATACAATCTGGAATGGACTCTTCCCTGTGCTTTTGTTAAGAGAATCATTATAAGCAAATTTTGCCTGTGGTAGAATGTGATCCCATTGACTATGGTGTTCAGTCACTAAGCTCCTCAACAAATATCCCAAGCTTCTATTCACGAATTCTGTTTGACCATCCATTTGAGGATGATATGTTGAGCTAAAAGACAAACTTGTCCACATCTTTTTCCATAAGGTCCTCCAAAAATGTCCTACGAAATTGGTATCTCGATCAGACATGATACTCCTTGGTAAGTCGTGAAGTCTGACGAATTCCTTGAAAAACATGTTTGTAATATGAGTTGCATCACTCGTTTTCTAGCATAGTATGAAATGTGCCATTTTTGAAAATCTGTCGACTACCACAAAGATTGAATTATATCCTCTCTGTGTTCTTTTTAGTCCCAATATAAAATCCATTCTCACTACGTCCCATGGCCTTTATGGTATGGGTAATGGTTGATATAACCCTATGTTCTACCTTTTCCCTTTTGTGTGCGGACAAATCCTAAATCTATCCACAAATTTCTTAACATCTCTCCTCATCGCTGGACAAAACTATGAGCCATTCAACTTTGAGAACATCTTATCATGATTGAAGTGTCCGGCCAATCCTCCACTGTGTTTTTCCTTTAGCAGGTTCTCCCTCATGGAGCATTTTGGAATACATAGCTGATTACCCCGAAATAATAACCCATCCTCGATCATATACTCAGTCCATTGGATTCTGTCCTTGAGAACTGGATTCTCAGATGCCTCATATGCCTCCTTAAAATATGGGTCATCCCTATACATTTCTTTGAGGTTATCAAAACCTAAATTCTTGACTTTGAATTCCTCCATAAGAAAAAATTTCTTGCTCAAAGCATCAACAACTTTGTTAGCAGTTCCAGAAATATGCTTAGTCACAAAAGTAAAATTATGCATGAATTCAACCCATATATCATGCTTTTGGTTTAACTTCTCCTATTGAGTCATGAATTGTAAAGCATGATTATCACTGTACAAAACAAACTCTTTAGTAACCAAATAATGTCTTCATTTCTTCAGTGCTTGTATGAATGCATAGAATTTTTTGTCATATGTTGAGTACTTGATCTTTGCTTCATTTAGTTTCTCACTGAAATATGTGATCGACCTGTCGTCTTGGCTCAAGACGGCTCCAATTGTAAATCCACTCGCGTCACACCTGACCTGGAATGTCTTGCTAAAATCTGGCAAAACTAGAATTGGTTGCTCAGTGATCTTCTTCTTCAGCAGGTTGAAGCTCTTCTCTGCTTCTTCTGTCCAGTGAAAAGACTTGTGTCTTTTGTTCACCATATCCATCATTGGTGTGCTAATACCATTGAAATTTTGAATGAATTTCCTGTAGAAACTTGCCAAACCATGGAAGCTTCGAACTTCAAACACACTCTTCGGTGATGGCCAATTCTTAATTGCATCTACCTTTTCTGGATCCATCTTCAACTCATTTTTAGAGATAACAAAACCCAAATAAATGAGTTTTGTCCTCATAAATGAGGATTTCTTCATATTTATCAGCAATTTCTCTTGCTGTAATCTTCTCATTATTGCAGCTAAATGCTTCAAGTGTTATGCTCTTGTTTTGTTGAAGATTAATATATCGTCAAGATATACGATGATGAATTTAACAATGAAATCCTTCAAGACTTCATTCATCAACTTCATGAAACTACTGGGTGCATTCGTTAAGACAAATGGCATGACAGGCCATTCATACAGCCCCTCATTCATCTTGAATGTTGTCTTCCATTCATCACCTTCTCTCATTCGAATTTGATGATACCCACTTTTCAAATCAATCTTTGAAAAAAACTTTGCTCCACTCAAGGAATCCATCAAGTCTTCCATCCTTGGTAATGGAAATTTGTATATGATTGTAATCTTATTGATTTCCCTTGAGTCTATACACATTCTCCATCCTCCATCTTTCTTTGGGCTGAGCACTATTGGAACAATGCATGGACTCAAGCTCTCTCGAATCGATCCTTTTTCCATTAAGTCCTGGATATGTCTCCTAACTTCTTCATTTTCCTACGGGGTAAACCTATAAGTGGCTTTGTTCGATAAACTGGCTACAGGTATAATATCGATATGATGGCTTATACTCCTGATAGGTGGTAATGAACAAGGTAGTTCGTCCACTACTATATCAACAAATTCTCCCAGCAATTCCTGGATTTCTTCTGGTAAATCATCTATTCTTGTACTGGTCAAAACAATTTTGAGCTTCCTGACCATAATAAATTATGTGTCTTCCTTCTTCTTAACCTCCTTAATAAGTTCCTTCCCACTCATGAGAAGTACAATGTTGCTCATCTCTGTTTTCACCTCTTAGTTTTTAATCGGCAGCAACATGTGCTTCCTCCCATTCTTATGCAGGGTGTACGTGTTCTTTCTCCCATCATGAATCACGTTTCTATCATATTGCCATGGTCTACCCAGCAATAGATGACAAACATCCATGGGAATGACATCACATAATATTTCATCTTTATATCCTCCTATTTTAAATTCAACTAAACACAGTTTAGTGACATTTACCTGATGTCATTTTTGTAGCCACGAAACTCTGTATGGGCTTGGATGTACAACAGTCTCCAGCTCTAGCTTTTCTACCATCTCTGTAGATACAAGATTGTATGTGCTACTACTGTCCACTATGACCTTGCATACACTGTCTTTGGTTTTGCAAGTAGTCTGAAACAGACTGTTTCTTTGGGATGGGTTCTCTACCTCCTTCTCTAGCTTCAAGAGAGATTTCCTCATCATCAAAGATCTTTCGCCCTCAGTCTTCTGCCTCGACATTCTATCCTTGAGCTTCAACAATGTGAGTTTCATCACCATCTTTTTTCTTATTTGGACACTCATCGGATTTATGTCTGATCTGTCCATAGACAAAGCATTTTATTTCACTGCCTCTACCTCTTCCTCTTCCTCTAGCTCGAGGAAAAGTATTTCTATTAGCATACTGCCCTCTCTGTGAGCTTCCTCCTCTCTCATGTTGAGTTTGAGGTTTCTTCCCCTCTTCTTTAGATTTCTGAGTTTTTTCTTGGGCAATTGTTTTACTTTTGGCTTGAATTCTACCTTGGCCTCTTTTACCTTGCTTCCAGCTCAACGTCTCTTCATATTTCAAAGCTATCTGATAAGAATCTTCCACATTTCGAATGGTCATCATGCTCATCTCATATTGAATGTCATAACATAGACCATTCATGTATTTGGCAAATTTTTCATCATTGCTTTCCCAATGACCCGCTCTGATGTTTATCTTGTAGAACTCTTCAGTGTATTCTTTAAATGACATCAACTTCTGTCTCAAATTCTACATCCTCCGAAACAGAGTGATTTGATAATCCTTGGGTATAAATTTGGATTTCATCTTTGCAACCATTCTATCCCAACTTTTGATTTTCTACAGCGTCTGTCAGCCTGCAATTCATCCCACCATAGTGTTGCATGCCCTTTAAGTCTAGTAACTGCATGTTTGACCTTCTTGTCTTCCTCGACATCCTCATAGTTGAAGTACTTGTCTAGAGCTCTAATCTACTCTAGAATCTCTTCAACATCCAGGTTTCCTTCATACATTGGAATGTCCATTTTTTCTCTTCCACCTACCGTTGCAACAACCCTGAGTAGGTGTTCATCTGCAGCATATTTCGATTTTAACTTCTTATCCTTCATTTCTAGCTTCATTTTCACTTTCGACCTCGCTGATATCCCTAGTGTCAACAATGCACCTCTGTGTTATCTCCATGGCATCAAGCCTGGCATGTAACTCGCACATTTCTCTTTCTCTTGCTGGATCAGGCATTAGTATTGGCTTGTCTCTTCTTCTCGGTGGCATGTCTGTGAAATGTTCCCTTGTTCTCTCTGTTACAGAAAGAAAATAACTTGTTCTAAGATTTGATACCACACTGACGCAGCACCCCCTGCCTCAGCAAGTTCTGCGCGACCTCCCAGTCTTAGGATCGTTCCAAATCTTCCCCTGAGTCTGATTGAATCTTGTGTTTCCCCACAAGGAATAACACACACACAAGGTGTATTCCACAACTGACCAACAAATATGATCAGGGCTTTTCTTTTCCTTTCGGGATTTCATATGTTGTGATTTCACGAATCTTGTTGTGGAGCCCCCTGTTTCTTCAACCTCCGAAACCTGAAACGTCAACGAGGGTTGAATTTTTCAATGCGCCAAACACACGCCTCTTGTTGCCACTTATTTCATCTTTTTGGAACTTGAGCGATCGAGCAAAACTCGTTCCTCTTCCCTTATAATTTTCCAGTTTCTGAAATTTCTCCTTTTGGCGAGATCGAAGGTCTTTCGGGATTTTCCCCAAAGCTTGACCACTCTCTTGACTTCTGTCACACGTATCCTTCGATTAATTCTTAGGACCCACCTTTTGGATTTTTCCTTTTTGTGATTTTTGGAGTTGCATTGACATGCAACTCTGTCTCTTGGCTCCCGAAACCCCAAAAGCTGATTGGGCCCACGGCTATTGTCCTTCAATGTTTTTGGTATTTTTTCCTTCCACTCTTCGGGATCTCATGACTTGCGAGATCCATAGCAGAAAGGTTCCTCACCTCCTGAAACTCCGATCTTCGAATTCTCAAAACCTTGCCTCCAACGTGATCTATGACTGAGATCCTCCACGATCCGATGACTCTAGATCTTTTGGCTTTTCACGAACCAAGAGTTTGAAAATTTTGATTCCAAATATCGCTGCCTCCTCTACTTCCCGACACCCAAAGTGTCGAAATTCCAAAATCTCAAAATTCACCCAAAGGCACATCATGTTCCCGACTTCAGGATTTTCAATGCTAAGCACCCCGGCTCCTTTCCATCAAGATTCTCGGTATGTCGAACCCCGATATGACGAAATGTTGATGTTTCAAACCAAAGGCACGTCACGTTTTGTGACTTCGAGATTTTCAATACTAAGGTCCCGATTCCTTGTCATCAAGATTCCCGGTATGTTGAACCTCAAAATACCAAAATTTCACTCTTGATTATCCTTTTCGCGAACCGGGAGTTTGAGTGACAAAGGGTTTTGACCTGCACTCCCAACTTATGGGTCCTGAATTCCTGAAATGATTTGATAGCTCAAACAGACCACTATCAATGGTGAACTTTGATTCTTGATGTCAGGGTGGTAGATTCATCCAACTCCTAACCACCTCCCAGCTCCTATGGATCCTATGGTCCCCACGATTTCGCGAGTTCTCCTCGGAGAATTCTGACCACCCGATTCACTCCTCAATGACTTATGCTAGACGAATCAGTGTTCTCCCTCCTAAACTTGTCTTTTATGATATGCTTTCAACTTTCATCTCCCTTTGAACACTTCAAAGGTACTATACCTCTTGATCTTTCACTTGCAGACTCAAGTCCCCAAAAGGAATTCTGCTCACACTCCTTGTGGCAATATTTCAAATAACCTCTGGTTATTTGAGTCCTCGACTATGTGCACTCTTTGGAACAACAATCCTTCCACCTTCACCTTATTTGATAACTTTTAAGGTTTCAAATAGCCTGCGCACACCTTGCACGACTCTGTACTTCACCTGGACTTCTGCTAGTATGAGAACAACAGTATCTGTCCTGAGCTTTATGAGATAAAACTTAGACTGTTGTCAATGCACACCTTGCATACATTTCACTACACTCCTTGCAGGAACTTTTAGGATGAGAAGCAATTGAAACTCATTCTTCTCCTCTCTCAGACTCCATATACTTAACATGAAATCACACATTCAACACAACACTGAAACAAATGCATAAACAGAGAGAATAAAACAACTGTAAGCATACCATTTAACAAATGTAAACAATAAGCATCAGAACACCATGAAAATTGATTCAAAGCTTTATTTATTAACTCAGGTGCTCTTGTACATGGGTTCTTCTCTACAGTTCTCTGCTACAACTCAACAACTTATGAAAAAAATCTCTCTTCTTATGTTCTCATGATACAATAATACAAGGGTGAGGGTGTCTATATCCATTTTCCCTCCTACGCTTCTAAAACTATCTAATCTCTTAAATCAAATCTACCTAATTTCATTAAACAAAATTAATGTCTATTACATCCAACAGATGAGAGAAAATCGCTCAAAATCTGTTTACAACATGCAGGTACGCTTCCTTTAACTACTACATTTATATCTACTCATTAATTTTTCAAAAACATTTCAAAATGTGAAAAATATGTGTTGTGATTTTCCAGCTGTCTTCCGCCTTTATGGCTGCTTGGATGGTTACTTACGATGCTCTTGCATCACCTCAAAATATCCTTTGTACAAGTTCCATATTTCCCTACTTTAAAAATTATATGGAATATGTATTGTGTATCTATCTAGAATACACTCTCCATGTTTGGAAAAGAAATCATGCATCCATGCCAATGTAGTGTTTGTGAATGGCCCACTCTCTCATCCATGATGTACCTTTGAATAAAATGATGGATCTTTTTCCAACCTTCTCTAGATTATTGATAGACTACGATTAACAATTAAGTGAATTTTTTTTAAATCCTTTCTGCAAAGCAAAATATTCCCAATGCTATAATCATATCCTGGATTGGTGGATATCATGCACCCCATCAGATATGAATTTTTCATTCTCTTATTCATTGACAAATATGTCTTCATTTTATTCAAGGAATACATGTAGTCCATGCTTTTCAAACAATTATTTTGACAACATTCACCTGAAATCAATTCACTTATGGAAATTGAATTAGTGAGAAATTATTTTCTAGACCTTGTATAACTAAAATGATTTGGATTGATATAAAAATGTATAATCCTAGTCCTAGACATAATGTTTCTTTACAATGTCTCCACTATTTCATCATCATCACTAGAAGGATTTTCCTTATCACCACAAGGAGTATCAAGCAAAACATTGTTAGGAGATTGAACTAGAGAATGTAAATCACCTTCACTTAATTCAGTTGAATGATTGAGAACATAACCATCAACATAATAATTTCGAGGAAAATCATCATCAACATTATGTCCACTATTGACATAATCATCTTCATTGCTTTCAAAATCCCCACTTGAGTGAAAATTTTCACCATGTTGCTTAATGCCTTGAAAACCTTCATCGGTATCTTGAAAATCCTCACTTGGAAGAAAATCAACATCAAAATTGTTTCTTTTTAATTTATCACTCGGTAAAGAGTGACCAGCAATGGCATAATCATCTTCACTATAAAAATAGCCACTTGAGAATTATTCTTCAGCATCCCCATTACTGGCTTCAAAATACTCACTTGGAGGAAAATATTCATTATCCTCATCGGTACCTTGAAAATCCTCACTTTGAGGGAAATCATTCGCACCAACATTGCTTATTTTAAATTCCTCATTCGAGAAAGATTGTCCAACATTTCCATAATCATCGTCATTAATTTTAAAATCCTCACTTGAGGGGAATTATTCTTCATCCTCATTTGTGCCTTGGAAATCCTCACTTCGAGGAAAATCTTGATCAGTTCCTTCAAAATCCTCACTTGGAGGAAATTCATAATCACCAACCTTGTTGTCTTTAAATTCCCCACTAGGGAAAAAGTGACCACCATTTTCATAATCATCTTCACTTCTTTTAAAATTTCCACTTGAGGGAATTTCTCCATCATTTTCATTGGTGCCTTGGAAATATTCATTGATACCTTGAAACTCCTCACTTGGAGGAAACTATTCATCCCGATCATTTAACCGTTGATCATATTCTCCACTTTGACCTGCATTTTGATTATTTTCATTACTATTAAATTGTTGACTAGATTTATCACCATCATATTCCTCCTCTTCATTATCAGTGACTTCAAAGTCCTCTTATTTAGGACTTTCATGAGGAACGTGTTTAATAAAATTTCTTGCACCGTGATCAAAATTATGATTAGATGAAAAATACGACACCTCATTTTCATTACAAACATTCCTATGACATTTCCTAGTCCCAAAAGAAGAGGTATCGAAGAATTTGTTGATGTCTCAGAAATAAAATATTTTTTATCTGACGAAGCCATCCCTTCTATCTGAGAACATAGAATTATAGAAATTCACACCCTTTCTATGACATTATTATAACATGCATAATGATCTTTTCCCTCTAA
>JZKD02S1605952.1:67840-90631 GCA_000966675.3 Picea glauca | reverse complement strand
TCACCCCAAAATATTCCTGCAAAATTTCCACCTCAAATTTTTCCCTCCAAATTTTCCTCCCAAATTGTTTTGCTTATTTTCCCTTAAAAAATAAAAATAATTTTTACTCTTTTATTTTGTTATTTACATGTTAAACACAATATTTATCATGTTTATTTATTTGTTCCACATTTATTTAACATATTTATGATCCATATAATTTTAGGTATATATGTATACAATAGACATAATTTTTAATTATCCAACATTTATTATACTAACAATAATTTATATCCTTTGTGTTATATATACATAGTCCAATTTTATCTTTTTATATTGTGGTATATATTGGGAAATATTTATTTTAGGATTTGGAGCAAGCTAAAACATAGAGAAGACATTCGAGGAGAATCTAGCAAGAAGAAACATCTAGCTCGACATCCGAGGAGAATCTAGCATTTTAGAGGTTAGTTTTTTTTTTTTTAATTCTTACAATTCACGAAAAAATACTGTGTATAACATTATCTTTGAATCGCATAATATTTTTTTATGAGAAAATTAAAAAAACTTAAATTTGTTTAGATGTTTTCTACTTTTTTCTAAAAAATACCCAACTTTTTAAAAAATTTCAGACTTTTTTCAAAACATATTCACAAAATCCTTAAGATTTTTTAAAAAGAAAATGGGAAAAAAAGTGAAATGTAGGTATAATTTAAGAAAAAAAATATTAGGTTTTTTATTTTTTTTTACTTAAATTTTATTAGTTTTGGCCCATGGTGGTCACTGGGTAATCTCCTCACCTTAGCCGTGGAGGGATGAGGCATTTCCCGACATCGCCCTAGCCTAACCAACCATGTGGCCAAGCCGTGGACATGCCCACGAATTGGATACAGGTTTGGCCCCCCATGGCCAAGTCATGGTCCCGGTCCTAGCATAAGCCCAATAAGTCTATGGGTCGATTTTTTTTTAACATATGGGTATATATATATATATATATATATATATATATATATATATATATATATATATATATATATATATATAATTAGTTTTTACATTCACTGTTGTTTTTTTTAGTTTATTATAATGTGAAAGGCCTAATTTTTTTTATCTTAATATAGGAAAATGGYAGGAAATAGATTATCTATGAATATATCTGGATCACGACCTGCAATAACGGAATCCAAAAATGAAATTGGAACCTCCATGAATGTTAGGCAACAAAATGATAGCTTAACACTTGAGCTAAAAGGCAGTGAAGAATGTTAGAGAGTGGAAATATATGGAAGATGAAAACAAAAAATAATATTCTTGATTTGTTAAAGACAAGCAAGGAAACAATGGAGATCATATATATTTGTATTGTGCCGGATTAGAACATGTGCAAGTAAATTATCAGGAACTTGGCTTGTTAMGAGATATATGTTTGGTGCAAGCCACAKATATTGTTTMTTCACTTATCAARCAAGGGAGAACTTATATCAGGTTTAGATATTGTTTCAAATTGAGAAATTAYAACAAGAATGAATGCTTTTCATAATTATGTGCATCCATCATTGATGACATTGARAAAGGAAATGTAAGTTTYTTATTTCTWTTTTTGTGYCRTTTATTATTTTTAGTATCATGGTAATGTTTTAATTTTATTTAACATGAAAATGTTATATTTTATTTTTACATGATTTTGTTGAACAACTTTCATATATGTTAGTGGGGATTTACTCTACAGAGAATGATATCATGGATGTCATAAACACTTTTCATATTGAAAATACAAAAGAAGGAAGGAAAAAGAAACAAAAAGTAATGGAGGTTGAACCTGCAAGAGTAGACAAAGAAGAGCATGAAAGAAGAAAGAAAAATAATCATTCTAGAAATCCTAAAAGGGTTTCATTTGAAAATCAGGAAAATCCAAATGAATATTTTGTTGAGATTGGTCTTAATGAGGTTATCACTCCTCGCAAAAAGAACAAACAATATAAACGCAAAAGAGTGATGGTTGATGATGAGTCTATTCCTATTGATTATGAAGAAATCAATGATTTAGAGGAAACACATTTAAATCATAAGAGGAAGAAAAAAAATGTTGATAATGTTCAAGAAGCCATTGTTAGATCATAGTATTATAGTGAAAGTTTTAAGGGTAGAAAATAAATAATAACACCAAGTGATGATATTATGAAAATAATACATAATTTCATTCAAAATAGAATGAGGACGACAAACTTAGTTGATGATGGCCACACATTTCAGTTGAATCTGAAAAAACTTTATAAACCCACAGAAAGAAAGGAAAAATATCAAATTATAAAACCACCTTACTTGCAAATTCACAGTTTGAAAGAATTGATGAGATACAATCCATATGCACATGTGGTTGAATACCTAGTTATTTTTTACCCAATTGAAGTTCCTACGAGGGAAGAATTTGATAGATCAAAATGTTTTGACTACAAATTTTATGTGATTGGAGGAAATCATTCTGCAGAGGATGGAAGAGAATTGATGCAAGAATATCCCAATAATCCTATTTTTGAGATAGTCAAATTCATAATTTATGTCAGTTTAACAAATTCAAAAGCAAAGTTACTGGCATAGGATCATAACACATAAAATGAATACAGAAGGTCTATGACCTTCATTCAAAGGGTGAGATTTATCCATAATGAATATTATGAAATATGCCATGGGGTGAGATCAAATTCTGATGTTAGGTTTCAGAAGAAATGTTGTATGGAAATACAATTCCCACTTGATGATGAAAATACAAAAGAAATATATCGCAAAGGAAGTGATATATTTAGGGTTGTGGATAATTATTTTCAATTGAGATTTACAACTAGATAGGTATGGGATTTGATAGATGAGATCTTCACCCTATGGGAAAATATTAGTATGAGAAATTAGAGAGTTAAGAAGGTGCTTGGGCCAAGGCTGTAGTGGTTGGAATATCATTTTGTTCACCTTTTGAACAAATTGTGAAGAAGATAAATTTTGTAGTATGAGATACTACTTTGCTGCACTATTTAGGTGGGATAGTAGTCAGAACCACCTCTCGTATCCTATAGAGATGACACCCTAGAGTAAAAATGAGACTACTGGGTCGAGACTCATAGATAGCATGGTGCTTCCACATATATGGTTGGCCCAAGAGAAAATCACAAACATCTAGTGGGGAAACATTATATAATACCTCATCCTTGAAGGAATGGATTCCGTATGACAATCGACACTACTGGATGACATGGAGATCTAGTCCTTGGAGAATCCACCCAATGTTGTATGGTTGTGGGTGTATTGTTGTCTATAATCCAAACTATTTGACGACCTCTCCTGAGATGAGGTTTTTATGGCTTCCACTATCAACAATAAAATGCAGCGGGGTCCCCTTCACCCACATATGTGAATGAAAAATGAGCTAATAGTAGTGGGGTCTACATCGATGATATATCTTCTGTTAGTGTTTTTTGAATCATATTTTGAATCAGGGTTCAACTCCTTGTCTCTGATTTCGACCACCAATGACTATTTTGAACGACATTAATCGGTGTTGTGCTAGTGGATTTTGTGGAAATGACAAATTTTTTTGGTGTCCTTCTTTATCTTCCCATGACCCTTCTTTTCCTGTGGCATGG
This sequence comes from Picea glauca, assembly GCA_000966675.3. Lineage (NCBI taxonomy): Eukaryota > Viridiplantae > Streptophyta > Pinopsida > Pinales > Pinaceae > Picea > Picea glauca. Next base: position 87,017 of record JZKD02S1605952.1, on the reverse strand, counting down.
ACCTTTTTTTGGGAGACTCTTTGTTAGGGTCATATTTACCAAAGTTTGTTTGTTGTGTATTTGAATACCCGAACTCCCATTTGTGGTGGTACTTAAATTTATACTCAATTTTAACAACATATCGATAAGAAAAACTGATTGATGAGATATCAAGAAAATCCATTTTAGTTTGGATGTATCTGTGTAGATCCCCATGATATTTCAGAACCAAATGTTTTTCAGACTCTTTGATACCCAGCTTGGTGCGTAAGGTACGAAAGGTATTGGTGAAGTCCAGAACTTCTTGACCCATCTCTTGTCGAGGTGTTGTCCATCTAATATATTGGTCCTCATAGTTTCCAAGAGGGTAATATTGTTCCTTTATCGCATCCAGAAAAAAACCCCAAGTGGGATCGACCACATATATTCGAGACTCTTCTATGGAAATTTTCTCCCAATAATTTTCCAACCAATTTTTGACATGGGGGAGAGATTTAAGGAGTGTGAAGGTGATCTTTTCCCTATCAAAAAAATGGTGAATAGAGAAATAACCTTCTAGTAGCTTTAACCATTTGTCTAGGGCATCTGCATCTATCTGACCTTCAAATACTGGAATATCAAAATTAACCTATACTTTGAAAGGAGAAGTTATTCCAAAGTGGTTGTTTGATGAATATGCGTCTATTTATATCACTAGGCATTGAAGGATGTGGGAAAAATTCTCCATCATTGCATCCCTCTTTCGCGTGAGATCTTTCCCAAGCAACAAATTGATAGAATTATCGGATCCCTCATTTTTATTTTCTTCCACCATGGAGGGTTTCTTAGGAATGTGAGAGAGATTATATTTAAGAGAGAAAAGATCAAGACCCAAATTGATGTACTCAGACCTCGTCGAGGACATGCACTGAAAATAAAGTCAAGAGAATCATGCTCTGATACCACTAATCCGGATTATTTTCGGCACAAAATGAGAGCGGCGATATAATAAAGAAATGTACAGAGATATTGTGGATATCCAATAATATAAAAAAAATGTATCAATGATGCAACCATAAACACATAGATACAATAATACACAATTTTCTATTAATGAGCGAAAATATACAAAGACTTTAAAAATACATAGTAAAAGAATCACTAGAATGGTGGCAACTTATCTCTGAGAAGAGATGTGACAGCTACTTGCATTCGCAAGAAGATGATTTTACAAATAGGCTCCAAAGGCCTTTTTATCATAAATAAAATCCAAAACCCTAACCTTGGAAGATGAAAAGACAATAGTTTTGTGGACCCTGTTTTGGGTAGTTTCGTGTAGCAACTTCTCATGGCGTAACTTTGGCATACAATCTTCGTTTGGGGTGCAGGATAGTTCGTTGGAAAGTATATTTGAGGAGATTCATTTTGGGGGATCAATCAGAGCCTTAGACTACCCTTGAGAAGATTGATCCCAAAAAACCTTCATTTAGGCCCTCAAAATGGCCTCGGAAGTTAAAAAATGCTAAAAATAGGAAATTACCAAAATTGCTAGAAAATTGTTTTGAGCCAGTTGGAAAAGGTGGGTGGCCACCGATATCCACCTGGATCAATGTTAGGATAAGAAACTTAATTTTTTTAGTTTAACATATCAGTTTAACATTATTTTTGTTTTATTTAGTCCCAAGGTGTATATGAAAATACAAGAGGAAATGGTGAAGATGTTGAATGAAGAAAGTTGGGATGATGTTAAACTCAGCTATCCAGATTCAAGCTCTTCAACGGTATTGAAACAATTTTTTGTTGCATTCAAAAAGGTATGTTGATTTATTACATTCATATTATCCATTTGTAAGTTAATTTATTTGTATTTTAATAGTTATAGATATATAAATATATGTTTGTTTGTTTCATTAAAGATGACAAAGAAGAATGCAAATGGAGTACCTAAAACATTCAAAAGTTTTATTCAAAAAGGAAAGTTTGAAAGAGAAAGAAGGAGATGTGTTCAAAATAATGAACTTGATGACACCCTTGATCACTACATTTGGAATGGGCTCGACACTGTTCAATATAAAGTGATATTAGGTGATTGTGAAAAACTTGTAAGTATTGTTCCTAATAAAGAATACTCAGTTATTGTGGATATCCCTCATGGTTATAATATACAAAACATTGGATATGATACTAATCATTATACTTACCAAGAGTTCCGTAAAGTGGTTATGGGATTTACAAAATTTACAATATCACCATTTTGGAGATTTATAGTATTTCATTTAGACACACAACAAGAATTAGTACAATCAATATTCAAGGGGAAAGAAAAGACAAGGATGCATTTTATTTGGTAAGATATTGAAAGTGTATGTTTAGCAATTAAGATTAGAAAACAATTTTATTAATTCACAAGTTAATTCAATTTTCACTGATTTATGTTACAGGAACAAGCCTAATAGTTAGAGGTCCAAGAAAAAATAATTTAAAAGTGATTTTGAGATTACACATCTTGCAGCCTTGACAAAAGATGATTCTTATAATTCTATTATTGCCAATGCAAATGATGGACAGACTCCTAGTAGTATATTGGTATATAATATTGTGGTTATAAAGATAACATATGCGGAAAATGATTTGAAAGGAGATATGCTTAACATTTATCAAAAACCACAAGCATTAATTAATTATCTTATAGATAAATTTTCAAATGAAGGATATTGGGTTTTGGATTTGTTCTCGAGTTCAGGTAAGAATTATGATCTAATATTTATGAAATCATACTTCAATCTTAGATTATTTTTAATTTATGTATTTTTACAGTATCTAACTTCAATATTTATTTTGTAGTTGGTGATTAGGTACAACATTAGCGTGTTTCATATAGAAAGGAAGGAATTGCATAGCCATTGAAAGTGACCCACTGTAGTGTAGTTTTATTCAACAAAGAATTAATGTTATTCCATCTCTTCCAGATGAAATGAAAGAAGTTGTCCCCGAGGTGTAGGGCAGTCGGTGATAGAGTGTGTTGTTAAGCCACACTGTGTTGTTAAAGTCACCGGTTCGAAACCTGCGGGGACAAAAAAATTCAACCATGTTAAGGGTTGGTGTGGCTAAGGCCGGGTGCGATCCCCGGGTGATTTTGATGGCTTAGATGCCCCTGAGTCGCGATTTCTCAAGCCACAGGTTAATTGCGTAGCCAACATGTCCCACACAAATTAACAAACAAAAAGAAAAGAAATGCAAGAAGTTGGCTTGAGGAAAGGAGATTTTAGTGAATCAAAGGCGGAAAAATTGTCAAAGGAACCTCAAGTAGCATTAGGAGGAAAGATTGGAAAGGATCACTTTGGATAACTTGCAGATATCAAAGAACCAATGGAAGAACATAATGATGCAATGGAAGCACAAAATGACGTCGAAGAAGATGATAATGTGTCTATTTAGAATGATGAATTTGGGATATATGATATTGTTGATTAGTTTAAAGATGTCTTTGAAGACAATTCTGAATTTTGCAATTTTTTGATGAGTTATAACTGTAATGATTTGACTTTCATATTTGAAAATAAGAATAAAGATGTATCTATTTTTGTTTTGTGATAAATCATTTTATTGTTTACTGTTTTTTTCTTTTTTTGTATGTGAATCACTATACATTGAAATTTTTTATTAAATGTTTTCATTTTTTTACTTCAAATGTATAAAAATATGAAAGAAAATTATAATTTTTTATAAAATTAAGAATTTTTTTGTTCAATTATGTCCATAAAAATATTTTATTTGACATGTTATTTTAAGGAATATGTACCAAAATGGATAGGTTTTTTTATTATACATGGCTATAAAATGTGTATTTGTTTGCTAAATATTCAAAAATAGTGTTATTTAACTACATTTTTTGTCGATTTATTGAAGTAAAGGTAAACAATGTGTTAAAAATGATGTTTTTCACTATATTTAAAAAGTATGGAACAATAAATTAATCAAGGAGACAAAATTATATGAAAAATCGTAACTTCAAAAAAGTAAATGGTAAAAAATATTTTTAAGATTGAAAGAAGCATGAAAAAAAGACTAAAAACATGGTTGAATAATATATATATATATATATATAATTGAAAATAGATGAAAAATAATAATTTAAAAAAATAATGTGGAAACATTGTGGATCGAAAAATTTAAAATATTGAAAAACCACTTAAAAATGGACAGGGGTGCTACAGGTAGCACCATTTTTAAAAACGGGGTAAAAAATTGGACCCCCCCAAAAAATGAAAAACTCTGTAGAGTTCTCGTTAAGTTGGTAACTATGTATACTGGTCTTCGAAACTTTTCGACAAGGTTGAACACAATAATCTTCCATTACATGAAACAAGTGACGTCGAAGCACAAGACTATGAATCGAAGCAAATTTTCATTGCTTCCTTTGACAAGTGGAAATCTTGTAGCAGATGTAGACATCATCATCCACAGGCTCCTTAATAAATCGAGCCATTTTGGTGCCTGAATGCCCTCATAGAATTCATATTTCACTATTATTCTTCCCAACTGTTTCCAAAACCTCCATTAAACCTGCAAAACCCAAGATGAACCCGTGTGGGCAGCCAGATAAAAAGAAGAAACTAGTAAAATTCCACGAATGCAAAAATATAACAAGGAAATAAATAAACAACACAAATCTTCAATGAACAGTCATGTTCTTGCACTCAGATTATGATATATTTGGACTTGGGCAGATCGATATGGTTTCTATTCTTCCATTGTGGAAGGAAACATAGGAACATGATTGATCTAAAGACCTTGACCCCAACTACATCCCAGGATAAAAATAGACCCTAGCTCGCCCACTATTATAGCTGATTTCTGGATTGGCATATGCCAACGATAGAACTGCTCTTTACTTTCTTCGACCTATAGTCTAGACTCTCATTATCCTTCAAATCAAAATTAATCATTACAAAACTATGGAACACTCTGTTCTTTGCATGGAATTCCATATGTCATTTTCGCATTAACACATGGACTATGGTTAAAAAACTCAATAGTCTTGTTTACAAAAATCGACGAGTGCATTTAAAATATTTGTTATCTATGAACCTTTCACAGATACATAACCCACCGTGAAAACTACCAATGTTCACAGATTAATATGATCATTAGTGTTCATATTAATGATCCATAGCTTCATATTAATTGACTTATATTAATGATCTAGAGCTTCATGGATGTTTCGATGCATCCAGCTTCTTTTATGAAATGCATTTTTTTTAAATGTATTTAAAAAGTAGATTTAGAAAAAATATTCTATTATGGGGTAGTAAACATAAGTGAATTGACCTTTTATAACATTTAGTTTAGTGGGAAATTGGGTTCTTAAATGTGAGTTCCAAATATTTTATTAGTTTTTATCAATTTTTATTGTATTGTAGGTAATTTGATCAATTTCCATTGTATTACCAGTAAGTAATTTGATCAATTTCCATTTCATTATAAGTATTTTTTTATTGTATTGTAACTAATTGGACCAATTTTCAATTTACTAGAAGTCTAAATGAATTGGCCACTGTCTACCATCTCAAAATAATAAGAAAAAAAATCAATGTTTTTGGCTACCCTGTTTACACTCAGACATTTTTTTCAAATACCACCAAACAACGTTCTTTTACTTTTGAGCTTCGGCGATCACCCGAGACCTTTCGTCTACCAAAGATGCATTCTCCTCCCTAAAATCTCCCCCTCCTCCGCCCCTAATCTCATTCCCCTCTCGCTCACAAACACAAAGTTCCTTCCTAAACCGATTCACATTGTTTGACTATTGATCTATGTCTAAGTTATTGAGGAAGGCATGCAGGTTTCTTGATTTATATGCCAAATGTATAGGGTTATGCATTGTTTTTTCACATGTGCACATGAAGAAAAATAGTTCACAAGCTCAATTTCCTCATGATAGCCAGCCAACAATGTCTTCCCTTTGATCTCGTCAACATGCAACAATCATCTTACAATGCCTCTCTTGATATTTCTTTATTGAAAGGCTCTTGAAAATATTTTTCAAAACGAAATTAATAATGGTTTTGACTTTTACATTCATAATGTCTTGAAAATATTTCTAACAATGAAATAAATAGCAATATTCACTTTCTTGTTCGTAATATGCTATTAAAATAATCGGGTTCATATCATTATATTTATAAATAAGACTTTTCAAATTAAAACAACATGACACTTAACTATCATTGGTTTCGTAAGGTTAGAAGATGCATTTTCTTTTCTATGAACATAATTGAAAACGACTTTTAAAATTTGAAACAATAGAGAAAATATATTCAAATATTTATCCATATTGAGGAATTGCAAGTGGCCCGGTAGCTCTCATAATTTTAACAGGAAGGAAATATATTCATAAATAAATATAGAAATAAATATATTTTATGGTTAGAATAATCATAAGTTACAGTCTTTCTTCTCAACATTTAGACCCAAGGTAGATACAATCAAATATTATAAGGAGTGGAAAGTCCGGTAGCTCTCATAATTCTAACAGGAAGGAAATATATTCATAAATAAATATAGAAATAAATATATTTTATGGTTAGAATAATCATAAGTTACAGTCTTTCTTCTCAACATTTAAACCCAAGGTAGATACAATCAAATATTATAAGGAGTGGAAAGTGGCATGCCTTCTCATGTAACAACAAACAATGAAATTAATTAGGTAAATGTCGTAAATGCAAGAAACATACTTAATTGTCCTAGGAGGAGCACGTGCACATGTATTTACCCATACACAAAATAAGTATACATATCACTGATGGAAAATCATTATTACAATAACCATTTTCTGTGTTTGCTCTTGGGCAGTTTGTGATTCCTTTTTCTTTCCAAATCATAACTTTATTTGGATGAATAAAATTACATTTTTCAAATGTTGTATGAGCTTTGCAAAGCTTGAGGGTAAGAAATCACAAAAACAAAGCTTGAGGGCCACACAACGTGGCATATGGTACAATGACATTCTATATTGTATCCTATACCTTATGGGCATGAACTTGTTGCTCCACAAACTCCCTTGTTTATGTTGCTAATAATCTTAATAGCTATCCTATTAATGTAGGACTAGGAGTTAAATCCATAGTGCTTATGGACCAGATCGTAAAATAAAGAGGTTAGAAAAATTTACTTTAAGGAAGAGGATAAATCACCAACATTTAGCATCGAAAAATACCTACACATAATGGAAGTTATTTTAAAAGAAGTATATGAAGAATGTAGTTTTATATTATACAAAGATAAATAAATGTATAATGGAATAATAAGTTAAACAAATTTTATATCTATGATCAAAAGAGGAATCACATAAATATAACATTTAATGTGACGATGAATCTGGTGTATGTTTTTGAACACCGATGAAATCTCAATCTTTCATGGAACCATCATGACAATTAGAGAATAATATTCAATAATACTTTACAATAACTATTTAAGATTTTTTATGTGAAAATTAGTAAAACATGCATAAATTTATCTATGAGTTATATATATATATATATATATATATATATATAATAGTAGTAGGAGACATTACAAGTGTTTTTTTTTGAGAGATTGTAAGTATGGGATGAGGTCTCACAATGAAATTTGGTGTGGTATTTTTTTTTATTTACCCTACCGTGATGCACCATCAAATAATTTTACGCACCGATACATAAGATGTAATGGAACATGTGCACTTTTACTGGTTCTTGTTATTTTTTATAGCTTATGAAAACAAATTTGAACATCTTCTCACTGATGCATTATGTTTTAGTTGCACAACAATGCATATTTAATATAAAGGGACACCAAAAAAATCTCTTCAAAAATATTTGTCTCCTAGCGTCTCCTAACAACCTCCTCTGTGAACGATGACAATGAGTTTGGACATTTAAGCACCAATATGTTATGTTTTATGTGCATGTCAATGCATATATACCTGAAAGGCACGCTAGAAAAAAAAACCTTCACAAAAACCTCTGGCTTCCTTCCTTCACTAACAACCTTTCTTATAAACAGCTAAAGGCTAATTTTTTGGGGGATAATACATAAACAAAATCCACAACAAGGAGTTCTCCTTGTAGTGTGTGAATATTTTGAGGTTCTCATGCACTCACAAGTTTAGAACATGTCTCGATTTAGATCTATTTGTTGTTGATATTTTGGTAGTTGGGAGAGGATATTTCACTCCTAAATGACCTTTCTTATATGCAGAGAATATCCTGGAAGAAAGAGATCCATTGGATAGAATTTGAAATATCCTAGAAGAGAATTTGGCCCAGAAGAATAAAGTATAATGAAAAGACACTTTCCCTAAAGAGAANGTATAATGGAATAATAAGTTAAACAAATTTTATATCTATGATCAAAAGAGGAATCACATAAATATAACATTTAATGTGACGATGAATCTGGTGTATGTTTTTGAACACCGATGAACTCTCAATCTTTCATGGAACCATCATGAGAATTAGAGAATAATATTCAATAATACTTTACAATAACTATTTAAGATTTTTTATGTGAAAATTAGTAAAACATGCATAAATTTATCTATGACTAATATATATATATATAGTAGGAGACATTACAAGTGTTTTTTGAGAGATTGTAAGTATGGGATGAGGTCTCACAATGAAATTTGGTGTGGTATTTTTTTTTATTTACCCTACTGTGATGCACAATCAAATAATTTTACGCACTGATACATAAGATGTAATGGAACATGTGCACTTTTACTGGTTCTTGTTATTTTTTATAACTTATGAAAACAAATTTGAACATCTTCTCACTGATGCATTATGTTTTAGTTGCACAACAATGCATATTTAATATAAAGGAACACCAAAAAAATCTCTTCAAAAATATTTGTCTCCTAGCGTCTCCTAACAACCTCCTCTATGAACGATGACAATGAGTTTGGACATTTAAGCACCAATGTGTTATGTTTTATGGGAATGTCAATGCATATGTACCTGAAAGGCATGGTAGAAAAAACAACCTTCACAAAAAACTCTGGCTTCCTTCCTTCGCTAACAACCTTTCTTATAAGGAGCTAAAGGCTAATTTTTGGGGGGATAATAGATAAACAAAATCCAAAACAAGGTGTTCTCCTTGTAGTGTGTGAATATTTTGAGGTTCTCATGCACTCCCAAGATTTGAACATGTCTCGAGTTAGATCTATTTGTTGTTGATGTTTTGGTAGTTGGGAGAGGATATTTCACTCCTAGATGACCTTTCTTAGATGCAGAGAATATCCTGGAAGAAAGAGATCTATTGGATAGAAGTTGAAATATCCTAGAAGAGAATTCGGCCCAGAAGAATAAAGTATAATGAAAAGACACTTTCCCTGAAGAGAAGTCGGCCCAGAAAGGACAAAAAGACTATAAATAAAGGATGTATGGTGCATTTTTTCACTCACTCACACTCTCCCGGCTACACAGAAGAAAGGCACAAGTTTGGAGGAGATGATTCATTAGTTGTAGCTGCATAGTTTATTATTGCTCAGTCTTTCGATATCTCTCTCTTGTGTGATACTCCTTTAGGAGGTGCACTACCTTTGTATGGTGTTGTTGATGTAACTAGGGTGGTATTTTTGGTTAAGATAGCACTTGTGCTAGGGTTTATTTGATTGAAATTTCTTTTTGAATGAAATATATCTATGAAAGGTTTTTGGGTTTTTCCCCCATTTGGGGTTTTCCCAGGATAAATCTCTTTGGTTTTTTTATGTCTCTTGTTTATGTTGCTACTACTCAGTACATGATATATATGTTAATGGTAATGCAGTAAAAGAACAGTAGTAACACTAATGCTATGTAAATAAGGAAAATACAACATGGTATTAGAGCTAGTTACATTTAAAACAGTTTAACCACTTCACAAACCCTAAAACCCTAAACGTACATTTTGGTGAAGTTTGAAGATTTGAGTTTTTAAGGGGTTAGGTTTCGAAAAATGAAAAATATCTACCAGTATGAGAGTAGAAGACATATTGGATGGTGAATATAACTCCAGATCCTAGAAGCATAGAGTTCTCTTGATTCTAGAAGAGAATGATCTATTAGATCACATGATGAAACATCTTCCAGAACCTAAAGATGAAGATGAAAAATAAAATTTCAAGAAGAATGAGGTCAAGGCCAAGAGGATATACATAGATTCAATCAAGGATCATCTGATATCCAATGTATCAGAACCGAAGACACCAAAGGATATCTTTAATTCCCTAACAAGAATTTATGAAAGTAAGAATAACAGTCAAAAGCTTACTTTAAGCCATCAACTCAGAAACATGACAATGAACAACTCAGGAACAATGAAAAAATATTTTATGAATATATCACAAATCAAGGATCAATTAACAGCTATTGGATACCCAATATAAGATGATGAACTTGTGACCACTACACTGAATGGATTCCCTCCCTCATGGGACCCATTTGTCGGTGGAATTTGTGCAAGAAGGATATTTCTGAAGTTTGACAAGTTATGGTGAGATTGCACGAAAGACGAATCCAAGTTGATATCCAAGACACATAAGACTAATGAGGATGAAAATCAAACACTTGTAGCCCAAGTGAAGAAGAGAAATAAAAGGGAAGAAGGAAGCCCAAATAAGTCTAAGAGACCTCATTACAATAAGAATGCATCAAATGTCATATTCCACAGTTGCCAAAAGAAAGAAAATTATGCCTTTCAATGTTCAAATAGAAATCAAAAAGAGAAGAAGAAACACCATGCACATACAACATATGTCGAAGAGCACTCAAAGTCATCGAAGAATGAATAATTTTTCTTTTAGACAATGTTGTTTTCATATGAATGATAGAAGAAAGCTCAAGTAAGACAAAAGCACTAGAATCCAATTTTGCATATCAAGTTGGATATTTTATATTGTTGTTTCTTAAGAATGTAGTGTACCTAAAATAACAATCTTTGCAACTTTATTATTTTCTATTGCTATCAAATTTTTAGGTACACTTGCATATTGTCGGTACAATTATCATTAATAAAATTCTCATTGTTAATGATATACTTGTATGCAAGATGAAATTGATCTCCTCTGGGATATGTTCATGATTACTAACCATTCCATGAAAGATACCATGGAAATTTTGTTCTTGTTTTTTGTTTCGGGTAGGTCACATGTTATAGCTATGAGAAGGAGCTATGATGATGGTTGCATGAGTCAATGATTTAGATAGTCTCTAGCCAAGACATATAAATATATACATGAACGTGCACACCCATGTGAAGAAGAATACAAAGAAGTGTATCTCTTATGGATATTGATTGTGAGTAGATGAAGGTTCCAAATATGACCGTACAATTAATTTGACCATTCTTCATATCACTAGGAAGATTTAGTAGTGTGAGAAGGGCCTACCTAGAAACAATGCACTAAAAATCCATGCTCTCGTGCTACCTTGCATAATGAAAAGGAGATATAGATACATGACATTGATAAGCCATACTATGAAGAGAAGCATATGACTCCACCATTTGTTAGGCAGGCGGCCCCACCAAGTACTAGCTCATAAGGAGCATGTAAATTTAGAGTGTGCATGATCTCAAAGAGAGTTAGTGGCTTAGAGACTTTCATTCATAAAGTATTCCTTCTCATATTCAGATAGGAGACATAGACACCTTCCAGGACTAACAAACAAGTTCCATGAGTTGAGGAGGCTAGATCGAATATTCAGAGGTTTCTTGGAGATGTGAGATATCTTGGGAGGATTCCCTTCTCTCGATAGACCTTGCTGAAATAACAGCGGACGCATCCAGTCAAAAAGACTGGGATATATATTTTTCCTCAATTCCAAAAACCACACATGTTTTCCAACTATGTGGCACTGATGAGTAACATAATTGATTTAGAGCCTTCCACCATTGAAGAAGTTATTGATAAGCATGAATGAAAGGATGCCATGATGGAGGAGTATCATTCGATCATGAAGAATGGTGCGTGGGAAGTGATTTTGAGACCATAAGGGAAGGAAATAGAGTAGTGACTTCCAATTTGATCTACAAGATCAAGCATGCTTCATATGGAAACATAGAGATGTACAAATCTTGATTTGTGGTCTGAGGATTCTCCCAGCAAGAGCGAGAATATTATGATGAGACACTTGCTCCAGTACCGAGAATAAGTTTACATAGAGAAACCACAATATACATGAAAAGGAGTCTCATGTGTGAATATTNTTCTCACTGATGCATTATGTTTTAGTTGCACAACAATGCATATTTAATATAAAGGGACACCAAAAAAATCTCTTCAAAAATATTTGTCTCCTAGCGTCTCCTAACAACCTCCTCTATGAACGATGACAATGAGTTTGGACATTTAAGCACCAATGTGTTATGTTTTATGTGCATGTCAATGCATATGTACCTGAAAGGCACGCTAGAAAAAAAAACCTTCACAAAAAACTCTGGCTTCCTTCCTTCGCTAACAACGTTTCTTATAAACAGCTAAAGGCTAATTTTTTGGGGGATAATAGATAAACAAAATCCAAAACAAGGTGTTCTCCTTGTAGTGTGTGAATATTTTGAGGTTCTCATGCACTCCCAAGATTTGAACATGTCTCGTGTTAGATCTATTTGTTGTTGATGTTTTGGTAGTTGGGAGAGGATATTTCACTCCTAGATGACCTTTCTTAGATGCAGAGAATATCCTGGAAGAAAGAGATCCATTGGATAGAAGTTGAAATATCCTAGAAGAGAATTCGGCCCAGAAGAATAAAATATAATGAAAAGACACTTTCCCTTAAGAGAAGTCGGCCCAGAAAGGACAAAAAGACTATAAATAAAGGATGTATGGTGCATTTTTTCACTCACTCACACTCTCCCGGCTACACAGAAGAAAGGCACAAGTTTGGCGGAGATGATTCATTAGTTGTAGCTGCATAGTTTATTATTGCTCAGTCTTTCGATATCTCTCTCTTGTGTGATACTCATTTAGGAGGTGCACTACCTTTGTATGGTGTTGTTGATGTAACTAGGGTGGTATTTTTGGTTAAGATAGCACTTTTGCTAGGGTTTATTTTATTGGAATTTCTTTTTGAATGAAATATATCTATGAAAGGTTGTTGGGTTTTTCCCCCATTTGGGGTTTCCCTAAGATAAATCTCTTTGGTTTTTTTATGTCTCTTGTTTATGTTGCTACTACTCAGTACATGATATATATGTTAATGGTAATGCAGTAAAAGAACAGTAGTAACACTAATGCTATGTAAATAAGGAAAATACAACATGGTATTAGAGCTAGTTACATTTAAAACAGTTTAACCACTTCACAAACCCTAAAACCCTAAACGTACATTTTGGTGAAGTTTGAAGATTTGAGTTTTTAAGGGGTTAGGTTTCGAAAAATGAAAAATATCTACCAGTATGAGAGTAGAAGACATATTGGATGGTGAATATAACTCCAGATCCTAGAAGCATAGAGTTCTCTTGATTCTAGAAGAGAATGATCTATTAGATCACATGATGAAACATCTTCCAGAACCTAAAGATGAAGATGAAAAATAAAATTTCAAGAAGAATGAGGTCAAGGCCAAGAGGATATACATAGATTCAATCAAGGATCATCTGATATCCAATGTATCAGAACCGAAGACACCAAAGGATATCTTTAATTCCCTAACAAGAATTTATGAAAGTAAGAATAACAGTCAAAAGCTTACTTTAAGCCATCAACTCAGAAACATGACAATGAACAACTCAGGAACAATGAAAAAATATTTTATGAATATATCACAAATCAAGGATCAATTAACAGCTATTGGATACCCAATATAAGATGATGAACTTGTGACCACTACACTGAATGGATTCCCTCCCTCATGGGACCCATTTGTCGGTGGAATTTGTGCAAGAAGGATATTTCTGAAGTTTGACAAGTTATGGTGAGATTGCACGAAAGACGAATCCAAGTTGATATCCAAGACACATAAGACTAATGAGGATGAAAATCAAACACTTGTAGCCCAAGTGAAGAAGAGAAATAAAAGGGAAGAAGGAAGCCCAAATAAGTCTAAGAGACCTCATTACAATAAGAATGCATCAAATGTCATATTCCACAGTTGCCAAAAGAAAGAAAATTATGCCTTTCAATGTTCAAATAGAAATCAAAAAGAGAAGAAGAAACACCATGCACATACAACATATGTCGAAGAGCACTCAAAGTCATCGAAGAATGAATAATTTTTCTTTTAGACAATGTTGTTTTCATATGAATGATAGAAGAAAGCTCAAGTAAGACAAAAGCACTAGAATCCAATTTTGCATATCAAGTTGGATATTTTATATTGTTGTTTCTTAAGAATGTAGTGTACCTAAAATAACAATCTTTGCAACTTTATTATTTTCTATTGCTATCAAATTTTTAGGTACACTTGCATATTGTCGGTACAATTATCATTAATAAAATTCTCATTGTTAATGATATACTTGTATGCAAGATGAAATTGATCTCCTCTGGGATATGTTCATGATTACTAACCATTCCATGAAAGATACCATGGAAATTTTGTTCTTGTTTTTTGTTTCGGGTAGGTCACATGTTATAGCTATGAGAAGGAGCTATGATGATGGTTGCATGAGTCAATGATTTAGATAGTCTCTAGCCAAGACATATAAATATATACATGAACGTGCACACCCATGTGAAGAAGAATACAAAGAAGTGTATCTCTTATGGATATTGATTGTGAGTAGATGAAGGTTCCAAATATGACCGTACAATTAATTTGACCATTCTTCATATCACTAGGAAGATTTAGTAGTGTGAGAAGGGCCTACCTAGAAACAATGCACTAAAAATCCATGCTCTCGTGCTACCTTGCATAATGAAAAGGAGATATAGATACATGACATTGATAAGCCATACTATGAAGAGAAGCATATGACTCCACCATTTGTTAGGCAGGCGGCCCCACCAAGTACTAGCTCATAAGGAGCATGTAAATTTAGAGTGTGCATGATCTCAAAGAGAGTTAGTGGCTTAGAGACTTTCATTCATAAAGTATTCCTTCTCATATTCAGATAGGAGACATAGACACCTTCCAGGACTAACAAACAAGTTCCATGAGTTGAGGAGGCTAGATCGAATATTCAGAGGTTTCTTGGAGATGTGAGATATCTTGGGAGGATTCCCTTCTCTCGATAGACCTTGCTGAAATAACAGCGGACGCATCCAGTCAAAAAGACTGGGATATATATTTTTCCTCAATTCCAAAAACCACACATGTTTTCCAACTATGTGGCACTGATGAGTAACATAATTGATTTAGAGCCTTCCACCATTGAAGAAGTTATTGATAAGCATGAATGAAAGGATGCCATGATGGAGGAGTATCATTCGATCATGAAGAATGGTGCGTGGGAAGTGATTTTGAGACCATAAGGGAAGGAAATAGAGTAGTGACTTCCAATTTGATCTACAAGATCAAGCATGCTTCATATGGAAACATAGAGATGTACAAATCTTGATTTGTGGTCTGAGGATTCTCCCAGCAAGAGCGAGAATATTATGATGAGACACTTGCTCCAGTACCGAGAATAAGTTTACATAGAGAAACCACAATATACATGAAAAGGAGTCTCATGTGTGAATATTNATGCAGAGAATATCCTGGAAGAAAGAGATCCATTGGATAGAATTTGAAATATCCTAGAAGAGAATTTGGCCCAGAAGAATAAAGTATAATGAAAAGACACTTTCCCTAAAGAGAAGTCGGCCCAGAAAGAAGGACAAAAAGACTATAAATAAAGGATGTCTGGTGCATTTTTTCACTCACTCACACTCTCCTGGCTACACAGAAAAAAGGCACAAGTTTGGAGGAGATAATTCATTAGTTGTAGCTACATAGTTTATTATTGCTCAGTCTTTCAATATCTCTCTCTTGTGCGATACTCCTTTAGGAGGTGCACTACCTTTGTATGGTGTTGTTGATGTAACTAGGGTGGTATTTTTGGTTAAGATAGCACTTCTGCTAGGGTTTATTTGATTGGAATTTCTTTTTGAATGAAATATATCTATGAAAGGTTGTTGCTTTTTTCCCCCATTTGGGATTTTCCCAGGATAAATCTCTTTGGTTTTTTTATGTCTCTTGTTTATGTTTCTACTACTCAGTACATGATATATATGTTAATGATAATGCAGTAAAAGAACACTAGTAACACTAATGCTATGTAAATAAGGAAAATGCAACATGGTATTAGAGCTAGTTACATTTAGAACAATTTAACCACTTCACAAACCCTAAAACCCTAAACGTACATTTTGGTGAAGTTTGAAGATTTGATTTTTTAAGGGGTTAGGTTTCGAACAACGAAAAATATCTACCAGTATGAGAGTAGAAGACATATTGGATGGTGAATATAACTCCATATCCTAGAAGCATAGAGTTCTCTTGATTCTAGAAGAGAATGATCTATTAGATCACATAATGAAACATCTTCGAGAACCTAAAGATGAAGATGAAAAATAAAATTTCAATAAGAATGAGGTCAAGGCCAAGACGATATACATAGATTCAATCAAGGATCGTCTGATATCCAATGTATCAGAACTGAAGACACCAAAGGATATCTTTAATTCCCTAACAAGAATTTATGAAAGTAAGAATACCAGTCGAAAGCTTACTTTAAGCCATCAACTCAGAAACGTGACAATGAACAAGTCAGGAACAATGAAAAAATATTTTATGAATATATCACAAATCAAGGATCAATTAACAACTATTGGATACACAATATAATATGATGAACTTGTGACCACTACAATCAATGGATTACCTCCCTCATGGGACCCATTTGTCCATGGAATTTGTGCAAGAAGAATATTTCTGAAGTTTGACAAGTTATGGTCAGATTGCACAAAAGACAATTCCAAGTTGATATCCAAGACACATAAGACTAATGGGGATGAAAATCAAACACTTGCAGCCCAAGTGAAGAAGAGAAATAAAAGGGAAGAAGGAAGCCCAAATAAGTCTAAGAGACCTCATTACAATAAGGATGCATCAAATATCATATTCCACAGTTGCCAAAAGAAAGAAAATTATGCCTTTCAATGTTCACATAGAAATGAAAAAGAGAAGAAGAAACACCATGCACATACAACATATGTCGAAGAGCACACAAAGTCATCGAAGAATGAATAAATTTTCTTTTAGACAATGTTGTTTTCATATGAATGATAGAAGAAAGCTCAAGTAGGACAAAAACACTAGAATCCAAGTTTGCATATCAAGTTGGATATTTTATATTGTTGTTTCTTAAGAAAGTAGTGTACCTAGAATAACAATATTTACAACTTTATTATTTTCTATTGCTATCAAATTTTTAGGTACACTTTCATATTGTCGGTACAATTATCATTAAGAAAATTCTCATTGTTAATGATATACTTGTATGCAAGATGAAATTGATCTCCTCTGGGATATGTTCTTGATTACTAACCATTCCATGAAGGATACCATGGAAATTTTGTTCTTGTTTTTTGTTTCGGGTAGGTCACATGTTATAGCTCTGAGAAGAAGCTATGATGATGGTTGCATGAGTCAATGATTTAGATAGTCTCTAGCCAAGACATATAAACATATACATGAACGTGCACACCCATGTGAAGAAGAATACAAAGAAGTGTATCTCTTATGGATATTGACTGTGAGGAGATGAAGGCTCCAAATATGACCATACAATTAATTTGACCATTCTTCATATCATTAGGAAGATTTAGTAGTGCGAGAAGGGCCTACCTAGAAACAATGCACTAAAAAAGCATGTTCTCGTGCTACCTTGCATAATGCAAAAGAGATATAGATACATGACATTGATAAGCCATACTATGAAGAGAAGCAGATGACTCCACCATTGGTTAGGCAGGCGGCCACACCAAGTACTATCTCATAAGGAGCATGCAAATTTAGAGTGTGCATGATCTCAAAGAGAGTCAGTGGCTTAGAGACTTTCATTCATAAAGTATTCCTTCTCATATTCAGATAGGAGAGATAGACACCTTCTAGGACTAACAAACAAGTTCCATGAGTTGAGGAGGCTAGATCGAATATTCATAGGCTTCTTGGAGATGTGAGATATCTTGGGAGGATTCCCTTCTGTCGATAGACCTTGCTGCAGTAACAGAGGAGGCATCCAGTCAAAAAAACTGGGATATATATTTTTCCTCAGTTCCAAAAACCACACATGTTTTCCAACTATGTGGCACTGATGAGTAACATAATTGATTCAGAGCCTTCCACCATTGAAGAAGTTGTTGAGAAGAACGAATTGAAGGATGCCATGATGGAGGAGTATCATTCGATCATGAAGAATGGTGTGTGGGAAGTGATTTTGAGACCATAAGGGAAGAAAATAGAGTAGTGACTTCCAATTTGATCTACAAGATCAAGCATGTTTCAGATGGAAACATAGAGATGTACAAATCTTGATTTGTGGTCTGAGGATTCTCCCAGCAAGAGCGAGAATATTATGATGAGACACTTTCTCCAGTACCGAGAATAATTTTACATAGAGAAACCACAATATACATGAGAAGGAGTCTCATGTGTGAATATTGAATAAGTCTTTGTACCGGCCTAAGAAGGCACCCAGGGAATGATATACTAGATCATATAGTTATTTGATGGTTTCCCATTGATCCTACATGTGGATGACTTGTTTCTGACATAATATGAGAATCTCATATATGGGTGCAAGAGGGAGATCACTTGAAATTTCGAGATGAAGGATATAGGTATGATGCATTACTTCTTGGGATTGGAAGTGTGGGAGAGATTAGATGAGATTTTTCTTATCCAAGGGAAATATATTGTTGAGATCCTAAACAAATTCAGGATGATGGACTGGAAGTCCATGAGAACACCTATGACGATAAATTTTAAGTTATTGAGTGAAAACTATTTATATTTGGTGGATCCCACGATGTACATATAGTTGATTGGATCCTTGATATACTTGGTTAACACCAGGATAAACATATGCTTTGCATTAAATACCTTGAATCAACACATGGTTGAACCTAGGCATGCACATTAGATGGCATCAAAACATATGTTGAGGTACCTTCATGTTATGGTTGGATATGGATTGAGATATGTCTTAAGTGGAGATGTGAAGCTATAGGGATATAAAGATTCATACTGGGCAGGGAGTGCAA
>JZKD02S1605952.1:39773-49958 GCA_000966675.3 Picea glauca | reverse complement strand
ATATTTCCCCATAGTAAGATTGATCTTATTTCATTTTCATGAGCAATTGATAGTTCCTCCATCTGCAATCATTACTTGAAACTTTGGCGCTGGTTATATAAAGCAATTGAGATATCTGGCTAACTTATAGTGAATGAAATTATGAGTACTTCCAGAATCAATTAGGACTATTACCTTTTTCTTTTTGATTTATCCTTCGATCTTGATGGTTTGAGGAGTGCTAATTCCATCTAATGCATTACAGGATATCGTGGGAGTCAACTCTTCAAACGAAATTGCTTCTACATTTTCATCTTGAGATGGTTCTTGTTCTTGTTCTTCTTCCTCTTCACAATCTATGTAGAATGGTTTATTCTCACCACACTTATGTCCCTTACTGTACTTGCTGTCGCAATTAAAGCATAAACCTTTTTCTTTTCTTTCGTCCAATTGTTGAGGTGTCAACCTTGTAGGTTGAGGTGTTTTAGAAGAATGAGGATTGTTCTCTCTATAGATGTTAGGATTGGTGCTTCTATTAGCCATATCCATATTTTTACTTTCAACATTTCTTGGCACCTTAAATGCATTATCCAATGATTTGGGTTCCCAAAGGAGAACCTCATGTTGAATGTTATCCTTTAAAGTTCCTATGAATACATGATGCAGGAGCATCCCTCACGACAAGCAAAACCAACGTGGAAGCATAAGACAGCTGGAAGACGTCCAACACAAGTTTTTGAATTTCCCTTGAAGTTGATGTGAAAACATAAATGAGATCATTTAATTTAGGCGCATTGGTAAAATGTAATCAGACCTCGAGCCATACGCTCTTGTATAAGATAGACAAAGGCATTTATAGTAGTAGATGCAGGTAGATAGAATTAAATTCTTAGATTAGACAGTTTTAGAGCGCAGGAGGGAAAACGGATATAGACACCCTCATTGTGTAGAGGAAGATAATTCAGAAAGTCAGCATAATCCAGAGTAGGAAGAGCATAGGAGGATAACAAAGAGTTCTAGAAGACATTCATGTATAGATCTTGAATTAATAGAAGGAATTGATTCAGATTCATGGTTTCATGTTCTCTCTTTGTGTGTGTTTTTAATATGCTCATGACTGTTTGTTCTCTATTAGGTATTGTTTTGAGATGCTGTGCATATAATTTCATGTCTTGAGCTTGAAATATGAGAGGAAGTGAGGTGAGTTACAATTGTTTTTCTTTTGAGCGAGGATTCCTGCAAGGAGTGCAGTTGATGTTGTCCGCAAGGAGTGCGTTGACAAAAGGCTCAAGGAGTTAAACTCTTTTTCTCAAGGCACTTAGAAGTGAAAGTGGGTTGTTAAAGACGTGCAAGGAGTGCGTAGGCTAAGGAGAGTCACAATCATGAAACTGAGTAGAAGCTTTGAAAGACTGCTGCTGCAGGAGTGCGCAGAGTCGAGTGACTTCAATACTTAGATGTGTTTGAATATTTTCCACAAGGAGTGCGTGTAAGGTTTCTTTCTGAAGAGTGAAGTAATTTAGAAAAGATCAGGAAGGGTAGGCCTCTGAGTCACTGAAGATCAGCGTAGATAAGTGTGACTTGAAGTTGCAAGAAACGTCACAGGTTGGTGGAGCAGTGAAAGAGTCTCGTGGAAAGACACTTTGTTCATCTCGTGGGTTAACCAAGGAAGAATGGATGGTCGAAATCCTCTGAGGCGATTTTGCGAAGTTCCGAGGATCGTTAGATCTTCCAGAGGTGCAAGGAGGTTATGGGGAGAAAGGTCCGAAGAGTTTGAAGCTCAGGAGGGGCAGAGCTGTCGATTTCGAGTCACGGGAGCCATCAGGTCTACACGTGGTATCGTGTATCGGGGACTCGTGAGTTGAGGCCCCAAAAGTTGTGCAACAAGAACAACGATATCGCGAGACGCGATATCCCTACAAGATCAGAGCCATCCATTGAAGAGGACGCATGTCAGAGATCGAGGAATCTCGCGAACTCGGGAGTTCACAGGGTAAAGGCCCAAATATTGGGTACTACAAGTTGTGAGGATGCGAGGCACGAGAAGGAGAATAGCCATTGGATTCGGATCGTAGGAGGACCGTTGGATCTACATGTGGGATCGTGTATCGGAGCCTCGGGAGATAAGACCCGAGAATTTGGTTAGGGGGATTGTGAGTTTGCGAGAAGAGATATATCGATAGCTGGAGGACTGTGTGGGCCATAGCAAAGTCGGTGAGTGGAATACAGGTGGCACGAAGACATCGGGATCTCACCGTGAGAAGTCCCCAAGTATTGGCGTTAGGATTCACGAGTCACGAAGTGCCAAAAGCCAAGGTTCGTGTGGATGCGTGGCATAGCATAAGGTGGGAGCTGTGTGGTCGAAGGGTGGACATGCGTTGCCTGGAGATAGAGGTCAACATTCCGTTGAATTCTCGCATATCGGGGATTCATGGAATAAGGGGGTGAAAGCTCGGCGGTTCAACCTGCGAGGTGGTGAGGTTGTGAGTAGCGAAATCCGTCGAGGGAGGAGTCAGATCAGCGTTGACCTATCACATCTCGGAGGATTGCAATGGGAGGCACAAGAGTTCGACTCACAAACTCACGAAGGTGCGAGTTGCGAGAGGCACTAACATTTAATCCTAGCCCACGGTTGCATACAGAGAGGGCACTAACAAAGCAAGGAGCTATACCCGTACCACTAGTTTGGGTATCGCAAGATTTGAAAGGAAGAAGAGGAGGCTTTGAGTCATGAACTCGCGAGATAGCGAGATTTAGGTGATCTCCCAGAGGTAAAGGGGAGACCTCAGGGAAATATTGTTGTGGGTGTAGATTTCTCGATAGGGAAATAGAAGAACCTTGGAGTTCTTCAGGCCGAGAGGAAGAAGATCCTGTGAGAGTAGACATGCCTGGGTGGCGCGGCCCTACGTCAAGTGGTATCATAGCTTAGAAAAATATTCTTTGCTTTCTGTAGCAGAGGACAAGGAGAATTCACCATGTCACCAAGGAGAAGGGGTAGACAATCACCCGATCTAGAGGAGGAAAGGGAATTGTCCAGAGAAAGAGGTAGGCAAGCACAGAATCCAGACATGGAGAGAGATGTGTGAAATCTTCGTGCCAGAATGGAGGACATGGAGACATCACGGAGGCGCAAAGATGACGTAGGAGATATCAGTGAATCGAAATATGAAGAGGATACCGGACACGGAGGATAAGAAATCTCAGCAGAAGATGCAGCGAGTGAATGCTTACTAAAAGTTGTTGCAAGAATGAGTACAAAGGTAAAGATAAACATTCCAGTTTATGAGGGAAATCTGGATGCGGAAGAGCTGTTAGACTAGATTAGAGCTCTAGACACTTACTTTGATTATGAAGATATCGAAGAAGATTAGAAGGTCAGACATGTCGTCACAAGATTAAAAGGACATGAAACCTTATGGTGGGATGAACTGCAAGCTGACAGGCATTGTGAAGGAAAACAGAAAATTAAGAGCTGGGACAGGATGATTGCAAAGATGAAGGCAAAATTCATTCCCAGGGATTATCAAATTTCTCTGTTCAGGAGGATGCAGAACCTGAGACAGAAGCTCATGACATTGAAAGAGTATACTGAGGAATTTTACAGGTTGAATATTAGAGTAGATCATTGCAAAAACAATGATGAAAAGGTGGCCAGGTATATGAATGGCCTGAGGTATGAAATTAATGATGAAATTAATATGGAAACTATCCAAATGGTGGAGGATGCCTATCAAATGGCTTTGAAAGCTGAAGAGAAGTTGAGCCGTAAGCAAGGTCAGCGAGGTAGAGACAGGAGGCAGCCCAAAGGCAAATCGGTTACCCAAGATAAATACCAGAAGCCCAAGGATGACTGGAAGAAACCTCCGACTCAAATAGAGAGAGGTGGAAGTTCACAGCGAGGGAGATATACTGAGAAAAAAGAACAGCATACTGAGCAGAGAGGAGGATATGATGATAATAATAGGTTTCCTCATACCAGAGGTAGAGGAAGAGGAAGAGGTGGAGTAATCACATGCTTCACATGTGGAAAAAATGGACACAAGTCATTCGAGTGTCCAGAGAAAAAGAAAGAAACTGGAGAAAATCACATCACCGAGGCACATAAGTGAGATGTTGAGGCAGAGTACGATGAAGGAAGAAGATCACTGGTGATGCAGAAAGTTCTTTTGACACCAGAAAAAGAGATGGAGAATTCAGCGTAGAGGAACAATATTTTTAGGACTTCTTGCAAGACCAAGGATAGAGTGTGCAAGGTCATCGTGGACAACGGTAGCACAGATAATCTCATTTCAACCGAGATGGTAGAAAAACTAGAGCTGGAGACAACTGATCACCCGAGTCCATACAAAGTTTCATGGCTATAGAAGGGACATCAGGTAAATGTCACTAAACAATGCTTAGTTGACATTAAGATAGGAGGATATAATGATAGGATGTTATGTGATGTTATTCCTATGGGTGTCTGTCATTTATTGTTGGGTAGACCATGGCAATATGATAGAAATGTAATTCATGATGGGAGGATGAACACATATACCCTGAAAAGGAATGGGAGAACTCATATGTTGTGTCCAATTGAGGATAAAGAAGTGAAACTAGAAGTGAGCAATAGAGTACTTCTCCTGAGTGGGAAGGAACTTCTTACAGAAGTTAAGAAGAAGGAGGATCCACAATTCTTTATGGTCAGAAAACCGAGAATTGTTCTGACTAGCTCAAGAGTGGACGATTTGCCAGAAGAAGTTCAGGAACTACTGGAAGAGTTCGTTGATATTGTAGTGGAAAAATTGCCACCGATGAGGAGCGTGAGTCATCATATTGACCTCATACTAGGGGCTAGTTTACCAAACAAAGTCGTGTACAGATTGACGCTGCAGGAGAATGAAGGAGTTAAAAGACAGGTCCAGGAGTTGTTGGAAAAAGGATTGGTCAAGGAAAGCTTGAGTCTGTGTGTTGTTCCAACAGTACTCAGTCCGAAGAAAGATGGAGGCTGGAGGATGTGCACTAATTCAAGGGTGATAAACAAGATAACTATCAGGTATAGATTCCCATTTCCAAAAATGGATGATTTTATGGATTGCTTAAGTGGAGCAAATTTGTTTTCAAAGATAGACTTGAAGAGTGGATATCATCAGATTCGTATGAGAGAGGGTGACGAATGGAAAACAACATTCAAGACAAATGAAGGTTTGTGTGAATGGTTGGTCATGCCATTTGGCTTGACAAATGCACCAAGTACCTTTATGAGGTTGATGAATGAAGTCCTGAAGGAGTTCATCGGGAAATTTGTCATTGTGTATCTAGATGACATATTGGTTTTCAGCAAGACAAAGGATGAACACTTGAAGCATTTGTCTATTGTGATGAAGAAGCTACAGCAGGAGAAGTTGTTGATTAAGATGAAGAAGTCCTCATTCATGACGACAAAACTCATTTATTTGGGGTTTGTTATTTCAACAAATGAATTAAAGATGGATCCAGATAAGGTGGAGGTAATTAAGAACTGGCCATCACCAAGGAGTATATTTGATGTGAGGAGTTTTCATGGATTGGCTAGTTTCTACCGAAAATTCATCAGAAATTTCAGTGGGATTAGTGTAGCAATGATGGATACAGTGAAGAAAAGACATAAATCTTTTCACTGGACTGAATAGGCTGAGAAGAGTTTCAATTTGTTGAAACAAAATATTACAGAGCAACTGGTTTTGGTGTTGCCTTATTTTCAGAAGACATTTCAGGTGAAATGTGATGCAAGCAGGTTTTCCATAGGAGCAGTCTTGAGCCAGGAAGACATGTCGATTGCATATTTCAGCGAGAAGTTGAATGAGGCAAAAGAGAAATATTCCACATATGATAAGGAATTCTATGCCATCATATAGGCATTGAAAAAATGGAGGCACTATTTGATTCCAAAGGAATTTGTTCTATATAGTGATAACCATGCATTACAATTTGTGACTCAGTAGGAAATGATGAATCAGAGGCATGTTAAATGGGTAGAATACATGAAGAATTTTACATTTGTAATTAAACATATTTCGGGTACTGCTAACAAAGTGGCTAATTCTTTGAGCAGGAAAATTTTGTTGTTGCAGGAGTTCAAAGTCCGAACGTTAGGATTTGATGATCTCAAGGACATGTATGCAGATGATTCAGACTTTAAGGAAGCTTATGAAGTAGCTGAGAATCCATTTCTCAGAGACAGAAGCCAGTGGATAGAGTACGTGATCCAGGAGGGGTTGTTGTTTAAGGGCAATCAGTTGTGTATTCTGAATTGCTCCATGAGGGAGAACCTAGTGAAAGAGAAGCACAATGGTGGATTAGCAGGACACTTTGGCCATGATAAGGCATTTGTAAATCTGAACGAGTCATACTTTTGGCCAGGGATGTGGTCAGAAGTCAAGAAGTTTGTGGACAGATGCGGGATTTGCCAGCATTCAAAAGGAAGGAAGCAGAATGCAGGATTTTATCAACCATTGCCCATACCAGACAAGCCCTGGGATGAAATTAGCATGGATTTTGTATTGGGAGTGCCAAGGACCCAAAGAGGTGTTGATTCCATCTTTGTGGTAGTGGACAGGTTTTCCAAGATGGCACATTTCATTCCATGCCATAAGACCAGTGATGCGACTCACATCACAAATTTGTTCTTCAAGGAGGTCGTTCGACTTCATGTATTGCCGAAAAGCATAGTTTCAGACAGAGACACAAAATTCATAGGGCATTTCTGGAAAACATTATGGAAGAAGCTAGGAACTAATTTAATGTTTAGTTCTGCTTATCATCCTCAGACAGATGGACAAACAGAAGTGGTCAACAGAAGTTTGGGAGACTTGTTGAGGAGCTTGGTGACAGAGCACCATAGCAGTTGGGATAGCATATTGCCGCAAGCAGAGTTCGCATACAATGATTCAGTGAACAGGAGCACAGGAAAAATTCCATTCCAGATTGTATATGGAAGGCATCCAAGAGGGGTTTCTGAACTAAGGGATTCAAAACAGACTGATACTAGCAGTGCTAGTGCAGGAGTATTCGCTGAATCGATGAAGGGACTTCATAGCCAGGTGATGGAGCGACTATTGAAGTCAAACCAGTGGTACAAACGCAGAGCAGATCAGCATAGAAGACAACATCAGTTTGAAGTTGGTGATCTAGTTCTGGCGGATTTGAGGAAAGAAAGGTTTCTGAGGGGAACACATAATAAATTAAAAATGAAGAAAATTGGTCCATGCAAGGTCTTGAAGAAAATGGGAGCGAACGCTTATGAGATCGAGTTACCAGAGGGCATTGGAATATCTCCGATATTCAATGTTTCAGATTTATATCCATATAAAGCTGATGAAGCAAGAGCAGAAGGTGATGATCAACCAGAGGTCTAGTGGCAGAAGAACATGCATGTTGCAGAGAAGACACAGATGGAATAAATACCGAATAAACGAGTGGGTAAGAAAACCAGAAGGAAAGAATATTTCAAATATTTGGTCAAGTGGAAGGGTCATCCAGTTGAATATGTCAGCTGGGAGACTGAAGCTGAGATATTGAAGCATGGACATACCGTGCAGGATCTCATGGACAGGAGCCCATGCAAATTTTCAAGCAAGGGAGTATGATGCAGGAGCATCCCTCACGACAAGAAAAACCAACGTGGAAGGAAAAGACAGTTGGAATACGTCCAATGCAATTTTTTGAATTTCCCTTGAAGTTGATGCATAAACATAAATGAGATCATTTAATTTAGGTACCTTGGTAAAATGTAATCAGACCTCGAGCCATACGCTCTCGTCTGATATAGAAAGATGCATTTATAGTAGTATATGCAGGTAGATAGAATTAAATTCTTAGATTAGACAATTTTAGAGCGCAGGAGGGAAAACGGATATAGACACCCTCATTGTGTACAGGAAGATAGTTTAGAAAGCTAGCATAATCCATAGTAAGAAGAGCATAGGAGGATAGCAAAGATTTGTAGAATACATTCATGTATAGATCTTGAATTAATAGAAGGAATTGATTCAGATTCATGGTTTCGTGTTCTCTGTGTGTGTGTGTTGTTAATATGCTCATGAACGTTTCTTCTCTATTATGTATTGTTTTGAGATGCTGTGCATATGATTTCATGTGTTGAGCTTGAAATCTGAGAGGAAGTGAGGTGAGTTACAATTTTTTCTCTTTTGAGTGGGGATTCCTGCAAGGAGTGCAGTTGAAGTTGTCCGCAAGGAGTGCGTTGACAGAATGCTCAAGGAGTTAAACTCTTGTTCTCAAGGCACTTAGAAGTGAAAGTGGGTTGTTAAAGCTGTGCAAGGAGTGCGTAGGCTAAGGAGAGTCTCAATCGTGAAACTGAGTAGAATCTTTGAAATACTACTACTGCAGGAGTGCGTAGAGTCGAGTGACTTCAACACTTAGACGCGATTGAAAATTTTCCGCAAGGAGTGCGTGCAAGGTTTATTTCTGAAGAGTGAAGTAATTTAGAAAATCTCAGGAAGGGTAGGCCTCTGAGTCGCTGAAGATCAGCGTAGATAAGTGCGACTTGAAGTTGCAAGAAACGTCGCAGGTTGGTGAAGCAGTGAAAGAGTCTCGTGGAAAGACACTTTGTTCATCTCATGGGTTAACCAAGGAAGAACAGACGATCGAAATCCTCTGAGGAGATTTCGCGAAGTTACGAGGATTGTTAGATCTTGCAGAGGTGCAAGGAGGTTACGACAAGAAAGGTCCGAAGAGTCTGAAGCTCAGAAGGCGCAGAGTCATCGATTTCGAGTCACAGGAGTCGTCAGGTCTACACGTGGTATCGTGTATCGGGGACTCGTGAGTTGAAGCCCCAAAATTTGTGCAACAAGAATAGCGATATCGCAAGACGCGATATCCCTACAAGATCAGAGCCATCCATTGAAGAGGATGCATGTCAAAGATCGAGTAATCTCGCGAACTCGGGAGTTCGCAGGGTAAAGGCCCAAATATTAGGTACTACAAGTCGCGAGGACGCGAGGCGCGAGAAGGAGAATAGCCGTTGGATCCGGATCATAGGAGGATCATTAGATCTGCACGTGGGATCGTGTATCGAAGCCTCGGGAGATAAGACCCGAGAATTTGGTCACGGGGATCGTGAGTTTGCGAGAAGTAATATCTCGACAGCTAGAGGACTGTGTGGGCCATAGCGAAGTCGGTGAGTGGAATACAAGTGGCATGAAGACCTCGGGATCTTACCGCGAGAATTTCCAAAGTATTGGAGTTAGGATTTGCGAGTCGTGAAGTGTCGAGAGCTAAGGTTTGTGTGGATGCATGGCAGAGCATAAGGTGGGACCCGCGTGGTCGAAGGGTGGACATGCATTTCCTGGAGATAGAAGTCAACATTCCGTTGAATTCTTGCATCTTGGGGATTCATGGAATAGGGGGGTGAAATATCGACGGTTCAACCTGCGAAAGGGAGAGGTTGCAAGTAGCAAAATCCGTCAAGGGAGGAGTCAGCTCAGCGTTGACCTATCGCGTCTCGGAGGATCGCAACGGGAGGCAAAAGAGTTTGAATCACAAACTCACGAAGGTGTGAGTTGCGAGAGGCACTAACATTTAAGCCTATCTCATGGTTGCATACGGAGAGGGAACTAACAAAGCAAGGAGCTATACACGTACTGCTAGTTCGGGTATTGCAAGATTTGAAAGGAAGAGTAGGAGGCTTTGAGTCATGAACTCGCGAGATAGCGAGATTTAGCTGATCTCCCAGAGGTAAAGGGGAGACCTTGGGGAAAGATTGTTGTGGGTGTAGATTTCCCGATAGGGAAATAGAAGAACCTTGGAGTTCTTCGGGCCTAGTGGAAGAAGATCCTATGAGAGCGGACGTGCCTGGGTGGTGCGGCCCTGCATCAATACATCAATCAATTTCTCATCCGGAATATCGGTTACCTTTATATTCAATATTTGGAATTTCTCAATGTGCTTGGTAATTGAACCCTTTTGCTTGAGATTTATCAATTGGCTAAAGAAGGTATTACTCCTTGTATCCTAATAGTGTGCTATCATTTCTTTCATGAAAATTGTCCAAGTGACTAGTGATTTGCCAAAACAAAGCCATCGATACCATACAAATTGATTAGGTCTAAATATAAAGAAGCAATTCGTACCTTTTGTGTATGTGACACATTATGGACATCAAAGAATTGCTCCATATAAAGTATCCATGTGATTGGGTCCTTTCCATCAAACTTCCTCATATCAATATTA
>JZKD02S1605952.1:10939-34238 GCA_000966675.3 Picea glauca | reverse complement strand
CATATCAACTTGCACTTCCAACTAATCTAAGAATTCATAATGTATTTCATGTTTCTTTGTTGAAAAAGTATATTCATGACCCTACTCATATGATTGATTGGGACTTGGTGTAGGTGGAAGAAGAGGGTGAGTTCCAGGTGGAACCTTTTCACATTCTGGACCGGAGAGAAATAGCACTTCAGAACAAATTCGTTGCTCAAGTAAAGGTGAAATGGAAGCACTTTAGTCCTGAGGAGGCCACTTGGGAGTCGGAAGGAGATTTGTGGAAATCTCATCCAACCCTGTTCCAAGAAAGGAAAAAACACTGAGGACAATGTTTTACTAAAGGGGGAAAGGATTTGATATCCCCCCCCCAAAAAAAAAAAAATTGGAATTTAAATTTGCTAGAAATTTATTTTCGTTTTTAGTAAATTCGAATTTGAAAAATTTTTGCCATTTATGGAAATTATGAATTTTGAATTTGATAATTTTGATTAATTATTATGACTGTTCGGTAGAGTTCTAATTGGACTCAATTAACTATTTGAATATGACACTTGTATAAAGACAAACTATTTATATTAATTGCAGGAGGACAAATGGAATAGCCATGTTAAAATCAACTGACCATGACTCCATGAGTGCGGAACATGTTGGAACTACCTTTGGGATGGTTATTACAAGTGGAAAATCAGAGATTTGTCCATTGGAAGCCCCTGCAAATCTAGGATTTAGAAAGCTGTGAAAATCCCCAAGGGAGGGAAAAAGACCTGGACAAAATTGATAAATAGCATATGAAAGGAGGCAGGACACTGCCAAGTATGTTGGGGAAAAAGGTTTTTGAGCTCTCTTGTTGTTATGAACACTACAGATTGAGTGTGAGGCAAGAGGAGTCTACTGAAACAGATTTTCCTTGATGTTATGAGAATTGTTGAGTAAGTGTGAGTCAAGAGGATAACTGCTCGAATTGAAGTACATTGCTGAGGAGGATTTTTCGAGTTAGCCCTCATGGATTTATGGTTAGGCTAGGGGGTGAACTAGGAAAGTGATTTGGCTACCCTGTTCTACAGTTGGGAGGAACGTGGTTGTTATTTTTGTCTTCTCGTGATTGGGTTCAGATATGTTGCTCTACTCCTTTTCTGTTTGAATAATTATATATATGATTTTATATATTTGTTAAATTGAAACTGAAATGATTTCCATTTTCTGTTCAAATGATTTGATATCTGATGTCATGCATTTATTAAATCTAAACGAACAATAGAATTGGCCTTTTATTAGTTATGATAGTTAAAAGGATTTATGCATGGTTAAATTCCAGAAGAAATCTCCTCTAAATTAGTTTCACTGCTATTTTATTTTTATTTGTTTTCTAAGTGAAATCAATGTTGAGATTGGCATACGGGGAGTGGAAGTTATGATGAAATTTCATTAATCTAACTGTATGGATAATGTCGAGAACAACATTCTGAGTTTTGTAAACTATGCTACATTTTCTTTTCCATTAAATAGACTATGTAGACGAAGATCTGTAGCTGAGGTAGGAAGACCAACTATTACACCAGTTTCCCTTATAGTTTTGTGTATGCAACACACGATTTACAACTCCTACCATCCCTTTGAACTAGATAGTGAAGAAAGTACATATATATATACATATATTATTCTGGAAGAAAATCATAGAATCGAAACTTTACTCAGACCATTATATCCAATCTAAATAATCGCTATTGCAGATTTAAACCGTCTTGGTAATAATTATAAGGAATGCCGAAATGAGATAAAATGATTTAGTATTTAGATCTAGCATAAGTCTATCCGACATCTAGTGTTTGAAAAACAGGGCTTGTGTTCAAGGAAATAACAGTTGTATTTAAAATTTAGGGCATAACGAGACCAAATGGTAATCGGTTATCAAATATTTCATTTTACTCTAACGAACAGGACAATCCTGTAGAATAAATTTCTGCAAAAGTTATACTGTAACCACCGGGACCAAATCCCCAGTTACCCTTGGAAAAAAATTTCCCGTTTTTCCAAACCCCATAAGAGTCTGAGGGAATCGAATTTGAATGACCCCTTTTAAATTTGGAAACTGTAATGACGCTTAATTAGGACCTATATCAAAAAATTAACTTAGACTTTTGTTTAATGGTTTAAACCTTGGAGAAACAAATGGTGTGAAAGGCTGAAGTCAATTGGGTTTCGGCGATTAGAAATGCCGAACACAAAATACAAAAGACCACGTTGTTTCCCAAATCGCAAAATGGGAAGAGACTGAGGAGCCAACATTTTGGGATTTTAGGATTTATGGGTTTGGGATTTCGAGGTTTACAAACCCCTGATGCACAAACAAAATGTAACAAGAAGTGTTGAATCGTGAAATGCGAAAGGACTGTGGGCCCAACACTTCGGAGTTTTATAATTTCACGATTCAGCATTTTGAAACTCCGGTGGAAACTTTTCTAGACCCTTCAAATTCCGAGGACCTAAAATGCTGAAAAGGGGCTTAACGAGTCTTGTCCTTTTCACATTTTGGGGTTTCATGATTCGAGATTTTGCAACATTAGATGCAACGTTTTTACGCCTTCAAACTCTCGGGACCTGAAATGCCGAAAAGGGTCTTAACGAGTTTTTTTCCCTTTCGCATGAGATCAATGGTCTCCATTCTTTTGAGATTTCCCAAGTCGGGAGTTCATGATGCAACGACTCCAAAATCCCTTGTTGTTCCAAACCCCAAACTCTGAAATAGTGAAGTTTGAAGTGAGAGATCAACGACTCCAGTTTCTTCTCATCCAACGGTCACTACTCCTCCTGAGATTCTGAACGCTAAAACACTATCAGTCTTAACCTTCCTGTTAGAACCCTATATAATAGGGGATCAGTTTTCTGACTAATATGTATCTATCTCAGGCGTATGTGTTCGCTCATGATGCATGGTGAAAGCGGCTGAAAACACCCGACAATGACCAAGAATAAGATGAAGGTTTACGTGCAAGTTTCCAAGCGAGTTCCGGTGCAAAAAATTATGAAGTGTTTTGAAATGGCAAAAATTGACTTTGAGGGTAAAGGAAAAGTTGGGTTTATTAGCCAAGTTTGGTTTTTATTATAAATTGCTTGGTATTTAAAGAAAAATTTGGCCCCTTGGCCTTGATACAGAGTATTTGGTTTTGGGTTTTTCAAATTTTAAATTTTGGGAAAAATTAATATTTTAGGAAAAAGGTATATTGGCCAAGGGCCAATTTCCAAGCCTTCAAAACCTAGAGTCAGCGCCATTTCATACACCAACAACCAACACACAAAGAAGCGCCAGCACCAGTGCCAACACCAAACCCCAAAGCCCAAGTCTCAGGCTTATTTCGTCGACACAACATGAGAAGGTCGGCTAGTTTAAATGTGCAAAGTTCATTCCACCATGCGAATGTGGGATATTGCCCACAGGAAACCAAAAAAATATATATATATAAACGCAGCCGTTAAAACCCTCGGCTAAGTGTTTGAAACAGTTATCGAGGTAGTGATTGCAAAGAGGCAACTATTTATGAAACGATACATAAAGGTTTACGTGGGCATATGAGATTTACCACAAACATGATTTGGCCAATATGATCTTTTCATATATGTTGGCTTTCTCCAGTGAAGATAGTGTAATTTCGTTATTTCTCTCACTGCAAGGTGGCGTTCTGGTTGGTCATGCCAGACCTGATAAAAAGGGGAGAAATCACTTATATTATGACTGCACTGCTCGTAATATTATTATTCTAATATCTACCCAAGACCTATCATTTTGTCTGCCTTATGCACTGGATGCAGAGAGTAACAGTTTACATTTTTGGTACAGTTCGGTGGGGATTCGCCCTAAACTCGATAGTATATTTTATAGCATCCCAAGTAGTTGGAGGGTGTTGGTATGTATTGGCTATCCAAAGAGTAGCGGCATGTCGGCGTAAAGAGTGCAAAAATGCAAACAATTGCAACTTGTTAATGATGGGATGCAGTAAGCCCATTTGTTATAGCCTTGACAAGGACGATCTACTGCCCTCTAGCTGGGGAAAAAATGAAATTTTTCACTACTTGACCGGAAACAACACATTCCACTATAGCATCTACAAATGGGCACTGCCCCTAGTCACCAGTACAAGATAGACAGAAAGAACATTGTAGCCAATTTTCTGGGGTCTCATTACCTTAAGCACATTTGGCAATGTTTTGGAACCAACGTGCCATCGGATTGAGGTGATATTCAGCATCGTTATCGTTCTTAGTGGTCTCCTCCTATTTACATTGCTCATCAGAAACATTCAGGTTTTTCTACACACTGTTATGCAAAAGAAATGACTGTTGCAGCTCAAGACACGAGACTTAGAATGGTGGATGAAAAGGAGGCAACTCCCCTCATTATTTAGACAGAGTATAAGACGTTTTGAGTGCCAACGCTAGGCTGCAACGCGTGGGGTAAACGAAAATAAAATGATAAGTGATCCTACAGAAG
This sequence comes from Picea glauca, assembly GCA_000966675.3. Classification (NCBI taxonomy): domain Eukaryota; kingdom Viridiplantae; phylum Streptophyta; class Pinopsida; order Pinales; family Pinaceae; genus Picea; species Picea glauca. Next base: position 29,767 of record JZKD02S1605952.1, on the reverse strand, counting down.
GGCTGAGAAGAGACATGAAGCGCCACCTCTACCTTGATCTTATCAAACATGTGCCATTATTTGATAACATGGGTGATCTTATTCTAAACAATATATTTGAAAGAGTCCAGCCTTTGCTCTTTACAAAGGGAGAAAATATTATGAGAGAAGGAGACCCTATGCAATGGATGTTATTCATAGTAAAAGGCCATTTGGAGATCACCCAAAAGCTAAGAAAAAGCCTAGTGAGCACATGTATGCTCGGCCCTAGCAATTTCTGCGGAGACAAATTATTATAATGGTGTCTCAGGAGGCCCTTCTTGAAAAGGTTCCCCCCCATTTTATGCAACATTCAGGAGCCTCGAGCCCACAAAGGAATTTGGGATGGATGCTCAGGATCTCGAGTACATTACAAAATAGTTCTGTTACAAATTTTCAAATGAAAAATACAGACACATTGTGCGTTATTACTCATCCAGTTGGAAGACATGGGTTGTTGTTACCATTCAACTAGTATGGATAAATTACAAAGCAAGATCATCGCTCTGTAATTCTTTTTCTGTTGTTTTGCCTCTGATCAATTCTCAAGGTATTAAAAATATTTTAACCAGATCGCTCTCATACCAAGATCGTCTGCGCCTCTACGCTGCAATGTTCACGTCACTCCTTTACCTCCACGCGTCCTCCTCCCCTACGTAACTTCCCACTCAACCCCACACCTACCTCCACTCCCCCACGTCACCATCCACTATCCCCTCCACACTCTCGCCCACCTTACACTCCCACTCATTTTCCATACCCCCGTACCTTACATCGTATTACAAACAATAAATCAACGCACTATATTCGTTCTGGACCCCCCCTCACCTTCCGAATTTTAACGAGAGGGGGGGGTCCGGAATTAAAATAACCCTTGTGCTCGTCTAAACGTCCCCTGGATGGCCATCTAAATAAATGGCCTATATTGAATTCTGTACCCCCCCCCGGTCGTTCTACATTTAACGAGGGGGGGGGTCCGGAATACCGCTTACCACGCAAAAAACCACTTTCCCCAATTTTTGCCAATATTTGTCTGTGTTACCGTGTCTTCTTAAAGAGGAGATTCTAAACAAATAGAGATGGATTTTGAAAATAAAAGAGAGTTTTTTTCTCAGCACGGGCATAGGAACAAAAACCTCATTCATTTTTTGCAACGGAGTTGCGAGTAGAGAGAATCGAAGACATCTTCGAGGCCTATTTTTCCATATTTTCAATTGTCTGTTTCAGTCCCGATCTTGCAAGAGCTGTTACAGCCAGCTGGGGACGAATTTGGCGAAACCGAAAGAAATTTTTGTCCAGCGCATGCCCATATACAATAACCTTTTTCAGTTTTCTCCCAAGTGTCATCATTGAAGAGAAAATCACGTCTGATCAGACCCTTGTTTCACAGAAAAACGGTCTGTCTTTCATGGCAGAAAGCTTCAAATTTTGTGGGAGTGGTGGCTATTTTTGGCCGAGGTGGTTAAACCGAATCTCAGAACTTGATGAGGTGATCTATCTTATTTAATGAGATGATTTTAATGTAAAAGGGTTCGACCTGTGAGGCTCCTGGATTGGGACTGTGGGTTATGCATGACCAAAAGACTTTTTATTCTCTGTAATTTTGAGATGAGCAATCAACAATGAACATGTTTTCTTTTATAGGATTCCTATGTGGTGATATTGGTGGTGTTTTTCTCTGTTCAATGTTTTTCCTATGATCATTATGCATGTTTTCAGTTCTAATTATCAAAATGAGAGTAATGGAAGAAGAATTTATCAACAGATACTCTGCCTCTGAGATTTTGATGATCTTTATGTTTTCTGCTAAATCTTAGTTCAGGAATTCTTAGTTGCTCTTGTGCTTGGCTTTTATCTCCCCTAATTCTTCCTCAAATCAATACCATTAAAACTCAATTTTATCCAATATTGCTGCTACCTTGCCCTGTGAAAGAACTTTGTCCAAAGATTAGAGTGAATATCCTTGTTTAAAGTGCAGACCCCATTTGCCCAATGGCCCTCCTTGCTATTCCAAATCAATCATTTAAAAACCCCAACCCATGTTCTTCATAACTAGCCTAATACTTCCTCAAACAAAGCTATATCAGACAGAGAGATCCCTCTCTAAGTCTTGGAGGGATAGATCCAAGACTCGAAGAGGTTTTGATGTTGCCTCTGTGACTGCCTTACAGCCTTGGAAAAATTACAAAGTGCTAACACTTCCCATAGATCTAAAAGATACAATGGTCTGTGGGATTTCGGTACTTCTCCACGAAGAAATCTCACCATTCTTTCACTCCACTCAAGGATCTCTAGCCAAAATGACTTAGCGTTCTCCACCTGAACTTGATCTCTACGAAACGATTTCGATCTCTACCTCCCTTTGAATACTTCAAAGGTGCTATCCCTTCTGATCTTTATCTCTTTGAACATCAAAGGTTCCTTCGACCTGAGTTTAGACATTGCCTATACAGAAAGAAGTATGTTGGAGTAGTTTGAGAGTCAAGGGAAGTGATAGAATTATGGAAAGAATTTACCCACATAAGATTTTCAATTCAAAGTAATCTAGACTGGTGTAAAAATGACATTATGGACATAAATTAATTTTACCTTCTCTTAATTTCTAAGCTTAAACGAAATTGAATTATGTCATAGGAATTTTTTTTTTTTTATGGTGAATTTGAGGTTCATTGCAAGTTTCCCAAAATTTTGTTTACCACCTCATTATTCCCATCTTTTTGAGGGTGATAAACTAAGTTGAAGGAAAAATCTATCCCCAACTTCTTCCACAATGTTCTCCAAAAATGACAGATAAATTTTGTGTCTTTATCTGAGACAATGCTTCTAGGTACGCCGTGAAGTCTCACAACTTCCTTGAAAAACAATTTTGGAACTTGTGTTGCATCACTGGTATTTTGACATGGGATAAAGTGTGACATCTTTGAAAATATATCCACCACCACAAATATGGAATCACATCCTCTTTTTGTTCTTGGCATTCCCAACACAAAATCTATGCTTATTACATCCCAAGGCCTCTTTGGTATGGGAAATGGTTGATACAATCCAGTGTTCTGTCTTTTACCTTTTGCATGTTGGTAGATTTTTCATCCTTTCATGAATTGTATTACATATTTTCTCATACCCAACCAATAGTATGAGGTGCTCAGCTGTGAAAATGTCTTATCATGGCCAAAATGTCCAACCAATCATCCACTATGTTTTTCCTTCAAAAGGTTATCCCTCATTGAGCATTTTGGTATGAACAATTGATATCCCTGTAACAACAATACCTCTTGAATCATATACTCTATCCACTGGCTCCTATCTCTTAGCACATGATTTGTTCATGCTTCCTTGAAATCTAGATCACCACTGTACATTTCCTAAAGGTGTTCAAACCCTAAGGTTTTTACCTAAAATTCCTGCAGATTCAAACATTTCCTGCTCAATGCATCAATAACTTTGTTAGCATTCCCACCAATATGTTTTATGACAAAAGTAAAATTCTACATATACTCAATCCACTTTGCATGCCTCTGATTCAATTTTTCATGTTTGGTTATGAATTGTAAATCTTGGTTATCACTATAAAACACAAATTATTATGGGACAAGGCAATCTCTCCATTTCTTCAGGGCTTGGATTATGGCATAAAACTCTTTGTCATAGGTGGAGTATTTTCTCTTCGTCTCATTAATCTTCTTGCTAAAGTAAGCAATAGGTCTATTTTCCTAGCTCAAATCTCCTCCAATCGCAATGCCACTTTCATCACACCTTACCTGAAACATCTTCTCAAAATTTGGCAAGACCAGAATTGGTCGCTCTGTTACTTTCTCCTTCAATGTATTGAAGCTCTTCTTGGCCTCCTTCGTCCATTTAAAAGACTTGTGCCTCTTCTTCACTATATCCATCATTGGTGCACAAATTCCACTCAAATATCTAATGAACTTCCTATGGAAACTCGCTAATCCATGGAAGATTCTTACCTCAAACATGCTCCTTGGAGATGGCCATTCTTTGATTGCTTTCACCTTCTCCGGATCCAACTTCAGTTCATTTGAAGAGATCACAAAACTCAAGTAAATGAGTTATGTATTCATAAAACAAGACTTCTTCAAGTTTATCAATAGCTTCCCATGTTGTAGTCTCCTCATCACCAGTGTTACGTGCTTTAAATGATCCTCTTTAGTCTTCCTAAAGATCATTATATGATCTAGATACACCACCATGAACTTACCAATGAAATATTTTAGTATTTCATTCATCAACCTCATAAAAGTACTTGAGGAATTTCTTAAGACAAATGGTATAACAAGACACTCATACAAACCTTCATTTTTCTTAAAGGCTATCTTCCACTCATCACCTTCTCTCATTCTGATATGGTGATATCCACTTTTCAAATCTATCTTAGAAAAAAAATTTTCCCCACTTAAACAGTCCATCAAATCATCTATTCTTGGAAAAGGGAATCTATACCTCATAGTGATCTTGTTGATGGCTCTCAAGTCTATACACATTCTCCATCCTCCATATTTATTTGGAGTTAGGATAGTTGGCACTGTGCATGGACTCAATCTCTTTGTGACCAAACCCTTGTCTAACAACTCGTGGACCTCGTTCTTTACCTCCCCATTCTCTCGAGGTGTCAGTCTGTATTCCTCTTTTTTCAGAAGACTTGCTCCTGGTGTCAAATCAATATGATGGTTGATACTTATGATGGGTGATAATGAGTTAGAAAGTTCATCCACCACTATGTCACAAATATTTTCCAACAATTCTAGAACTTTTTAAGAAAAATCATCCATCGAAGTACTAGTAAGGATGACTCTGGGTTTTCTCACCACAACAAACTTCATCTCCTATTATTTATTAACTTATTTCAGGAGTTCCTTCCTGCTCATGAGAAGTATGGTTGTGATGGCTTCCCCTTTCACTTTATTCTCCTCTATTGGCAACAACATGTGTGTCCTACCATTCTTCTCCAAGGTGTATGTATTCTTCCTCCCGTCATGAATGAAATTCCTGTCAAACTTCCACAGTCTTCCAAACTAAATATGGCATACATCTGTGGGAATTACATCACACAAAATTTCATCTCTATATCCTCCTATCTTAAATTCAACCAAGTATTGTTTAGTAACCATTACCTGTTGTTCTTTCTAGAACAATTAGACTTTATATGGCTTTGGTTGTGCAGTTGTCTCGAGCTCCAATTTCTCCACCATATCCGTGGATACTAAGTTATTAGTGCTCCCACTATCAATTATCACCTTGCATACTCTATCTTTCGTATTGCGAGCTATCCTGAATGGACCATTCCTCTATAATGGATTTTTAACCTCTGCCTCTAGTTTTAAGAAAAAAATTCTCATCATTAGGGATGTTCCATCCTCTTCTCCATCTTCTTCAACATTCCCTCTTTGTTATTCCGAAATGTGAGCTTCTCCTCCTTATTTATATTTCTCGGGGCATTCCCAAGACATGTGCCTTGCCTTTCCACAAGTATAACACCTTATTCCTCCTCTGCCTCTTCCTCTAGAACAGTTTCTTCCACCATGCCTTCTTCCTCGAGAACTTCCTCCTTTTTTCGAGTGACTATGTGGAGTTCCAACCTTGTCTTTGGAATTATGCACCTTGTCATGGGAAACTCCCTTGCCTTTGTTCGGGCCTGAGATTTTACCCCTAACTCATTGGCTTTGTTTTCTAGCCAAATTCTCTTATGCCTTCAACGCAAACTGATAAGAATCCTCCACTGTTCTTATTGACATCGTTCTAAGCTCATCCTTGATCATGTAAATCGAGCAATTTATATACATGGAAACTTTTTCTTCATCCCGATCTCTTTGTCCAATGTTTATGATCATCTTGTAGAACTCCTCCGCATATTATTTGACTATCATACCCTTCTGTCTCAGGTTCTATAGCTTCTTGAACAGATTGATATGATAATCTTAGGGAATGAATTTAGCCTTCATATTGGCTACCATTCTGTCATAATTATTTATCTTTTGTTTGCCTTTACTTCGCCTCTCAGCCTGAAGTTCATCCCACCACAGTGTTGCATGTACTTTAAGCCTAGTGATAGCATGTCTCACCCTTTTCTCCCCATCGACATCTTTATAATAAAAATAATTTTCCATGGACCTTATCTAATCCAACAGTTCTTCAGCATCCAAATTTCCCTCATACATCGAGACCTATATATTGTATGTAGCTCCCAATCTAACAACTTCTCTTAGAAAGCGTTCTTTGACAAGGTGTTCCCCTGCATCTTATTTGACTTCTATATCTTCTCTCTCTGCATTGTTGACATCTCTAGCATAAGGTTCTCTTCTTTGCGCTGCTTCCATCACTTCTAGTCTTGCACGAAGTTATCGCATCTATATTTCTACAAAATGATTGGCTAAAGGTGGCTCCCCTCATCTCCTCGGTGTCATTGTGTTGACTGTCTCCTTTATCTCCTTTATCTCTTTTGTCTGAAATCTACAGATGAAAATCAGCTCTAATACCACTTGATGCAAACACCCTTTCTCCCATAAGGTTTGTGCAACCTCCCCATCTAGGATCGATCAAGAACCTAAGTCTGATTGACTCTTTGTCCCCTCAGGAACCACAATTAACAGAATAATCCCCCTTCTTGTTAACTCATAGGTTCTATGGAAACCACATGCTTCTCCTTAACGCTTTAAAGCTTCAACGTAATTAGGCACTAACTCTCCTCTAGATAAGCCTCTTCCCTCACATGAACACTGGTGGTGACCAAACGCTTAAGTGAAAGGAACATAGTGATTTCATGTGTCATGACTCTGGGAGTATTGCTACTTCCATTCCCCCAATACCWGAAATTTYGATGATGTTGGACYGACGATCAAGGTCTTTCTTTGATTGATGATTKCGATCAAGTTGTGGTTTCACRTTTCACGACCTTGGAACCTCCTCGCCTTTGTTMTTACGATACCCAAAATTGAAATGGTGTTAGATCRATGGCTCAGGATCTTTCTTGATCCAACGACTTAGATCATGTCATGATTTCAYGTTTTGGGACTTTGGAGGTTGTCTCACCTTTTCTCTTCCAAGTCCCAAATCTMTGACAAGAMCAGATCGATCRCTAGCGGTATCCTTGATCCAAYGRTTTAGATCAAGTCATTATTTCTCATTTCGCAAGTTCTCATGACTCAAASTTTAACTCCTCCAAGTGACAAGTCATTGAAATGTTGATCTCTTGCCGCATGTCCTYCTTGACGATGGACGGTCCTGATGGATTTGGAAYGATCGACGACTATAATCCTTTTTAAAGTTTKCACTTCACAAATCCTTGCAAMTMTRCCCTTTRAMCTTTCCCCCTGYGAGTCATCCAAATACTGCTCTCTCRCCATGTGTCCTATCTTGATGGACRATTCTGATGATTTCAAAATTTCGTGTCCTTGTTCCCYCTGTATACTTTCAAATATTTAATGTTAGTGCACTTTACCTTGATATGATGGCTATGATSCTTCTATGCATATATCAKAYAGATAATATCTCTTCTCTATYGCTYRGGTTGAACMACTGAGATCTTTTCCCCTAGTGCTTAGATCGGATGACTGCGATCTTTCCTCACGAACTACACTTCCTTCAGACTTAGAAGATTTCCATAAAATTTAAAGGAATTGGCCTTCGTCTTTCTACAAGTCCATTTCTTGGATATCGTTCCCACTTCTTGGAAAGTGCTACCCCTCCTGATCTTGATCTCCTCAAATATTTCGATCTCCCAAGTACTTCTTGATTTTCCTAGAAATTCGTCAAACTCAGATCCAAAGATTCTTGAAAATAATTCTTTCTCGCACTCCTAGTGTTTCTCTGTTCTTGTCCTTTGACTTCTTTGCAGATTCGCTTCAACTCTTTGTTGAATTTCAGACTTATGCAGTATTTCCAATAGATATTTATAGAGATTTGAGTTCTTGCGATGACTATGCACTTCTTGCAGCAACCACTTTGCACTCCTTGCAAAGGAAACTTACGTTATTTCTCCAGAGCTTTACGAGTCAAAACAGACCATGTCAATGCACTCCTTGTGGACTGTGTGCAAACCTTTCACTATCTCACGAAGAAAAGTGATTTTAAAATTTATACAAGCATTTCAAAGCTACTTGCACTCATAGAAAGATTGATTCAATCTTGAAAAGATTAATGACAACAGCAAGGAAATTGTAAAAAATATTCACACCATACATTGGATCAATTTTCCTCTTTTATCTTCATTCAAAATCAAGAAAATGCTTATAGATAAAATCAAAGAAACAACCATTGTTCACAAATTCCTACTTGCTCCTAATTCTCATAACCCTTCTTTTGGGCGTACAAGATCTTTCTTTATACAATAGAAACAAACTAACTTCTATCTAATTGTGGTTACATTAAGATTAGGGTTAAGCTCCCAAGTCATGTGTGCTCATTTTCTCTTCATGCATGTGATATTTCCTCTTTTATTTTCTATCACTTTAAAATATTTGCAGTAGTGGCTAATGTTCAAGACTCTGGATTGGCTCTCAGGCATTGAGTTGTCCTGCCAAGTGTACTTGCTGACAATGCTCTTGCATCACCAAGTCTCTCATGGAATTACTCGAACTTCTTCTTGGTTGTAATCATCAACACTCCCTCTCACCTCGAGAGGTATTCTCCACCAGGCCAAGTCTCGAACATAAGTACTTGAACTTCATCTTGACAAGAATTTTGGTGAAGATATATGGAATCTGCTCATGGGTAGGAAGGAATTGTGCATGTACTACTTTCATCTGCACCATGTCTCTAATATAATGATATTATATCTGAATGTTTTTTTATCTATCATGAAACACAGGGTTCCTAGAGAGATTCCCATAGCCATGGTTATCACAATGTCATATACTTTTCTTCTACAGTACTTAAGGCCACAAATCTATGTTTCCTACTCCACCAAGAAACCATGACAGACCCCAAGGTAAAAAAAAAAACACATGTGCTCTTTTAGTCCACTACGCTCCCTTCCTAATATGCATCGGTATATTCCTGGAAGCTCAAGTTTACACTGGAGGCATATCTTAGGTGATATCGAATTGTGCCTTGTGGGTATCTCAATACATGTTTTGTTTCTATCCAATGAGTCTATCTTGACTGAATCGTGAATTAACTAAGTACATTCACTTCATAGAATATATCAGGTTTGGTGTTAACCATATGCATAAGTGATCCTCTCATGTGTGGATCAATATCACTTAAATCATCATCATTCATTTTCTTCAAATCCATCACCATCGATGTAGGCATGGATTCTCATTATGTCATACCAAATTTCTTCAATATCTCCACTATATATTTTCCTTGACTCAGGAAAAAATCTCATGTGTTCTCTTCCATACTTCTAGTTCCAAGAAGTAGTGCATCATACCCAAATCCTTCATCTCGAAGTCATAAGTCAATGCTTTCTTGCATTTAGTAGTAACTCTTTTTCAACTGGTAAGGATTAAATCATCCACATACAGGACCAATATCATGCACTTGTCAACAACAATATGATAATATAGGTTTGGATCAACAACACTCTTACTGAATCCCAAACTCATCAAGAATCCATTCATCTTATGTAGTTTCCAACTAATGGATGTAGCTAGTGCAATGATGGTATAGATGGAAGTGTATCTAGCTACTAGATTAAATTTCTCTTCATAGTCAACTCCCTCTACTTTTGAGAATCCTCTGACTACAAATCTCATTTTGTATTTCTTGACACTTCCATCAGCTGCATGCTTGATCTTTTAGATCCACTTGGAAGCCACCACAGACTTCCATTTTGGTCACAGAACAATATCCCATACATCACTCTTCAATATAGAGCTAATAATCAACACTCCCTTTTAGCTTGGGAGGTATTATCCTCAAGGCAATGTCTCTCATAGAAGTACTCGAACTTCATCTTTACAAGTTGTTTGGTGAATATATATGGAATAGACTCATGGGTAGGAAGGTATTTCATGTGCAGTTATTTCCTTTGAACCATGTCTCTGATATAATGATATTTTATCTCAATATGTTTCGATCTATCATGAAACACATGGTTCTCGAAGAGCTTCACACAACCCTTCTTATCACAATGTTGTGCAATATGCTTCTACGGTACTCAAGGCCATAGAGATCAGTTTCTTGCTACACCAGGAAACCATGGTACACCCCAAGGTAAAACAACAACCAGATGTGCTCTTTTGGTCCACTGCGCTCCTTGCCTAATCTGGATTGGTATATTCCTGGAAGCTCAAGTTTAAACTGGAGGCATATCTTAGGTGATATCCAACTGTTCCTCATGGGTATCTCAATACATGTTTCTCCTATCAAGTGAGTCTGTCTCGGCTGAATAATACATTTACAAAGTACACTCACTACATAGCATATATCAGGTCTAGTTTTAACCATATACATAAGTGATCCTCTCAGCTGTGGATCAATCTCACTTGAATAAACATCATTCATTTTCTTCAAATCCATCACCATTGGTGTAGGCATGGATTTGCATTATTTCATACTGAATTTATTCAATATCTCCATTATATATTTTCCTTGACTCAGGAAAAAATCTCATCAGTCCTCTTACATACTTCTAGTCCCAAGAAGTAGTGAATCATACCCAAATTCTTCATCTCAAAGTCATAAGTCAATTCTTTCTTGCACTTAGCAGTCAGTATTTTTAAACTGGTAAGGAATAATTCATCCACATATAAGACCAAGATCAAGAACTCGTCACCAAAAATATGATAATATAGGTTTGGATCAACAACACTCTTGCTGAATCCCAAACTCATTAAGAATCCATCCATCTTATGTAGTTTCCAACTCATGGATGTAGCTAGCGAAATGATGGTATGAATGGAAGTGTATTTGGATATTGTATTAAATGTCTCATCATATTCAACTCCCTCTACTTGTGAGAATCCTCTGACTAAAAATATCACTTTGTATTTCTCGACACTTCCATCAACTGCATGCTTGATCTTTTAAATCCACTTGGAAGTCATCACAAAATTCCCTGATGGTCTTAGAACAATATCCCATACATAATTCTTCAAGATAGAACGATATTATTCTATCATGGCATCTTTCCATTTCTTCTCACCTGTCGCTTCTCCATGACAAGAAGGCTAAGAACTAATGATGTGACTCATGGCTAAAAGGTATCTCAAAACATATCTTTGGTCTCTTGCTCTCTTAGAATGTGCCTTGAGAGGATGCATGTCCCTCTGCCTATCCCAAAGTTTCTCTACTCGAGATAGGCCTTTTATGGCCTATTGCAATGTCTCTGGTCATATCAACTTGAGAAGCTAGATTAACTATATTAATGGTTGTCTCACTCTGAACTACTGAAGGGAGAAGGTAATGTGTCTTTCTTCTTCTCAAATAGTTTGACTCCCTCTTAGTCAAGTAACTCCCTCTTAATTCTGAAGGATAGATATCTTCCTTTTCATGTTTTTTAAGCTAGATACGTTTCATGTCTTCTCATGTCTTCTAGTAATTCTACAGTATTTTGATGACCTTAATACTAGTAGAATAACCAAGATGGCCTCCCATAGGGATGGCCTCGTGTACTAGAATAATAATCATTCAATAAAGGTTGGACTCCCATACTAGTTATAATTATCCAAGTCATGAGGGCTCCCATACTAGGGGTAATACCCTTCACTATCAAAGATGCAATCAACTATAGGTTTAATGATAAAATCAAACAATTTACCTGGGTTTGCAGTCATGCTGAATATTGCATTTGGTTTAGAGGAAGTAATTCTCATATGTATTGTATTCATCCTTTTGAGGTATATCTAGATCGATGTGAGTGGTGGAAGCATATTATCTTCCTTTCTTTCTGGTAGGAAAATTTCTTGCATAATTCCCATACTTTTCACATCTGAAGAACTGCATCTCTATCATGTCTCTTCTCTGATCATACCCTGAAGTTGATGAAGTCTTTTCATCATTAAATGTTTTACTGAAGTTTCTTTTAAATGTTCCTGATTTCTTTGTATGAAGTGCAAGAGAATGATTTCCATTGGGAGGGAATTCTTCCACTCCTCTAGTTCTAAGTTTGATTTCTTCTTGGGTACATTATGTCCATAGATGATCAAAACTAGGTAGCTTTTCTCTTCCACTAATGCTTTGAAGAAATGGTTCCCAGTGTTTTGGAATATTATTAGGAGTGGTCAAAACAAGTTCTTTGTCGGATATGATTTCTCCAATGGATCCTAGATGATCTCTGATCTCTGAAATATTTATAAAGAAGGTAAGAACGGTATCACCTTTCTTCATCTTGATACTTTGAATATGGCCCTTCAATGTAAGGGCTTTGAGGGTGTTTTCAATATCAAACATATTATTCAATGCTTCATGCATTTCATAAGTTGTCTTCAAGTTGGAAATACAAGGTAGGAGATGATCTTTTACTGAGTAGATGATTATATTGCTTGCCTTGACATAATCTTCCTTTCTTTCTTCCTTCTCTTGATCGATATCTATCTCTGGTAAATTATTTTGTATCACAATCAATAGGTCATCATCTTCAAGGGGGATACGAAGGCTTCACTTCCAGGAGCTGAAGTTGTTTGATCCATCAAGACTATCTTCCACCAAGGTTTTGTTCTTCATATTCTAGAATTTATTCACAAACCCTTGTCAACTGGGTTAGAAAACCTAATAGGTAGGATATTCTAGCAACCTTAGGTTTTTTTGGGCTTACGACTACCAAAAGTAAGCTTTAATAAAGTCACACTAATACTGGTGAGATGAAAATCTCCTTTAATGAGCTACAAAAACCCTAAAACAAGAATCTGTAGAAAATTGTGGCACCCTAGAAATCCTAGGGCCAAAAATTGAAAATGCTCGAAATTTCACTCTGAAAGTCTCTGGAGGTGCACTGGAGGAGGTCTTACTCTTATATGACAAACTTATCCCCAACGTTCAATTATTAAGATTTGAAACTATAAAATAAGGAGGGTCATACCGAATTTCTAGAAACCATAGGAGAGTCGTATGGTTTTGCAAAAGAGGAGGTGTGACTGGTATATGCTTGTGCAATGGGTTCTTCAATACCTATGCTCTAAATACATGTTGATTTTTTCACTAGAATAGGCTCAAGCATAATTTTTTTTCCAATTTTAGCATTTCACTTGAACCATTGACAATTCCAATTACACCATAAACAATTTGTTGCATTAACTAAGATCACAAGAAGAATACCATGCACAAGTACACAAGAAGTATCCTTAGAAACCCTTCTCAACAAGGTAAGGAACCCAATGGATCCTTTGGTATATTCTTCAAGATAAAGACCTCCCACTCCATAAACCTAGCACATAAAATGGTGCTCACAAAACCAAGAAGTGTAGTGCCCAAGAGAGGTGTCCACTTCAACCCTTGAACAACTACTTGCTGAAATTTCCAAACTCACATGTGTGTTGTGTTTCCTCAATGGGGAAATCACCTTTATTTATATTAGACCAAACATATAAAAAGTGGTTTCTATTAGCACAATAGGGGCAACCTCATTAACTTGGAATATAATTGATAATTACCATATTAATTATCTTTTATATTAATTATATTTCACTTTATGGTGGGGTCGGCCTCTACTATTTAAATCATAATTAGAGTTAAAGATAATTTTGACTCTTAGAAAATATAGAAAGATATCTCACACAACCACTAGTGCTCAGCCAATAGAGGCACATCCACTTCTACTAACCCACAGGGACAGGGACGTCCAACTCAAAATATCTCTATTTCATTGTGTCTCATAGGAGAATCATCAGGATACACACTCGCTAGTTCTCAACCATTGGGATCACTTCCACCCGTGCTCAACCATAGGATAATCTTACTCAACAGATCTCTATCCCACTGAGTCTCATAGGAGAATCAACTAGAGTATCACATCATCTCAACTCTCTTCACAGAGGAGAACAATAAACCCATCACATGGGGTCCTTAACCCCTCACATGGGTACACATCATTTCATCTCCATCTCGGAGAGTACGAAACACCCAACTCATGGGCATCTTCCCTCCACAGGGGCATAAAGCATTCCATTTTCGTCTCATAGAGGAATGCTACACCCATCTCATGGACAGACCCAAATCATGGGCTTCCTCACCCCACACAGGGGAACACAACGTTCCATCACTGTATCAGACAGGAACAAGACACCCATCTCATGGGCACACCCAACTCATGGGATTACTCACCCCACACAGGGGGCACACAACATTCCATATCCGTCTTAGAGAGGATCAACAAACCCATCTCATGGGAACACCCAACCCATGGGATCTCTCACAGGATGAATCACTCATTCTATGTCCCTGAGGATGTCTCACACAATTGTAATCATCAACAAATACAACTCAAAAGACTTTGCATATTTTTGGAGACAGACACCACACCTAGTAGAATGAAGTGGATGAAATAAATAACCTAGATATCATGAACATAGCTAGTAACAGGCTCAGAAAAAAGGACTTGTCCAATGATTATTGGGTTGAAGAAGTATATATTCTAAACATATCTTCAAAAACCAGTGTGAACAATAAAGTACCCCAAGAACCCTAGAGTAGCACTAAGATAAAAGTGTCAAGCTTCATAATTTATGGATGCATTGATTTTTCACATATACCTAAATAAATGAGAAATAATATTGACAATAGAAGTGAAAAGTGTATCTTCATTGGATACAAGTGAAAAGTGAAAAGCATACAGACTTTATAATCAAGTCACCATGAAATTTCTAGTGAGGAGAGATGTTAAATTCCTTGAGAACAAATCATGGAATGACCAAGAAAATGAGACAATGGATAGCCAAAATCCATTGCAACACATTGATGAACAAACATAAAGTTCATAATAACAAGTAAATCCACAAAAAATTTCAAGACTACACGTACAAAGACAACAACAAAACTCTGGAAATGTTTCTTCATCTAGCATTGATTCATCCTCTTCAACAATATATAAGAAAAATGATGACTATGAACAACAAGGTCGTATTTCATTTCTATCCATTCAACCAACCTGCTTCAAAGAAGTAGTCAAATAGGAACACTGGGTAGAAGCAATGAAAGATGAAATTGAAGCCATAGAAAAAAAGAATACCTGGGATCATGTTGATTTTCCAGAAGATAAATCAAGCATTGGAGTTAAGTGGGTTTACAAAACAAAGGTTAAGGAGAAAGGAAACATAGAGAAACATAATCCAAGGTTGGTTGCCAAAGGTTTCTCTCAACAAACATGGCATAGATTATGGCGAAACCTTTTCTCCAGTAGCAAGGTTAGACACAATAATAATGAGTTTGTCTACTGCATCTGAGAAAAAATGGAAAGTCTCTTAGTTATATCTAAAGTCAGCCTTCTGATATGGCATTTTGCAAAAAGAAGTTTATGTGGATCAACAAGCTAGTTCTGAAGTGAAAGGACAAGAGGATAAAAAGTACAAGTTGAAGAAAGGTTTTTATGTCTTGAAGCAAGCTCCAAGAGGTTGGTATAGTGGAATTGAGTCCTATATGATCAACAATGGATTCATTAGAAGTAGCAATGAGCCAACTCTATATATAATGATAATCAAGCTAAAACACTTATTGTTTTTCTTTATGTTGATGATATGATTCACACAAACAATTTCATGTAAGATGAATTTAAAGATGCCATGAAAACTGAGTTTGAGATCACTGATCTTTTACTCATGAAGTATTTTTTGGGTACTAACGTTGAAAAATATACTCATGGTATTTTTTTCTATCAAGAAAAGTATGCTACAAACATTCTAAAGAGATTTGGAATGGATATATGTAAACCAACAAAAACATCTATTGCATTAAGAACAAAGTTGAACAAATGAGATGAAGGTTCAACAATTGATTCTACATTATATAAGAGGCTAGTTGGTACTTTAATGTACCTTACTGCAACTAGATCTATTAAATGGTTGCATCAACCTTTGTTTCAATATTTATGGAATCCTCCAATGATTCTCACTAGAAAGTTCGAAAAAAAATATTAAAATATGTTGTATGTACACTTAACTTTCTTTTATGGTATAAAACCTTTGAAGACTATTCACTTGCAGGGTACACAAACTGTGATTATGACATGAAAAACACATTTTGTTATGCTTTTTATGTGGTACCAATCTAACTAAATGGGAATCAAAGAAACAGTCCATAGTTGCAATATTTTTCATGGATAATACGACCTACTTGGCTTTCTTTGTCGCTTTTAGAATGATGTTTGATATCAATTATTATTTTCAAGGAACTTGGTGAAGCACAAATTGTATTTTATTTAACATTCATCCAACTGAAATTTTCAACTATTCATACGTTTCACTATTTCGCATAAATTTTGAATTATTCATACATTTCACTATTTCGTATTATGACAGGTTGCTTTACGTTCATTAGATGTTCTATATAACTAAGATGTTGCATATTTTCTTACTGTGTGAGAATCTATATTATGTAATTTAGTCACCCGAAGTTAGAAAATTTCGATATATTTGATATGGAACATGTACTTTGATCATTGGGTGTATGAATATATAAATAATAATTTCTTTTTATCATTAGGTGTATAGATGTATAAATAATAAAAAAAAATTAAAACAAATTGATAAATTAAATCATAAAAATATAGTTTTTACAATAAAATTATGTTATTTCAAAAAAAAATTATATTATAAATATAACTATGTTATTTCAAAAATATTAGAATGGAAATGCATTTTTGAAGAATTCTATATTAAAATATGAACCCTAGTTTATTACAAGATATCTTTACTCAGATTAAGTAATGTGATACAAGGTTGGGATAAAATAATTTTTCTGTTTCTTTTTCTCGTTCGTAACATTAATGCAAATTCGTCTTTGAGGAATTCCATATTAAGATATGGACGATATTTTGTTACAATATGTATGTATTAAGATTAAGAGAATAATGTGATGCACGGTTTGGATAGAATAAATTTATTTTGTCTTTTCTATTTTTAGTAACATTAATGAAGCGATGTGATGAATGCCTTCAAATTGTTGCTGAGTGACATTTTGATCCCTTACATGATATGGAATGATTGTTGACTTGATTTATGGAATGGAATGATTGTTGACTTTTAGTCGATGCAATGGTACATGATCATAAGATTGAGTTTTATTTATGTTATAAGCTAAATGATGGTATGGTAGATTTATATTATTTTTAAGAAGATGAAGGTTTCCTATTATATATGTGTGTTCTATTATATATGTGTGTTTTGGGAATACTAATATTTTTATTTATATAAAACAAAATTACATTGTTATATATCTCAAGGAATTAAAAATTAATGGTTTTGAAATATGGAACAATTTTGCATAGCTATTTTAAATTTTAGTGACCTATAGAAAAAAACAAAAAAAACATAGCCACCATCATACATTTTGAGTTGCATCTTAAAAAAATACAAAATACAAAATTTTATTATTCGAAAGGAAAATATGAAATTTTTTGATTAGAAAATGTTTTTAAATCCATGGTGTGTCTGTTGGTACACTACCATATCCTATAGTTTACGTTAACAAAATATGAAAGTCAAATTTGCAAGAAATCAACAAATAGTAGGGTCTCTATTGTGGTTTCATTCTCAATTGTAACGTCCCATATTTTGGCCTTAGGCCATTATAACATCGATTTTTCTCATTATAGTAATTCATTTCTTTGTAATTGTTTGGACTTAGTGAAAGTGATATAGACATGTGAGAGGTGTGCGTCTAGACTTATTTGTGACTTGCACAATATTATATTTTGTTGTTATATGTTTCTAATGATGATGATTATGTGATTTGGTTAAACATGTAAATTTAAATGGGGAATTTTGGAACATGGATACCAGTTTAAGTTATGTTGTGAATGTGTAATATATGCAAGGCATGATAAAAATAAACATACATTTCTTAATTGAATGTTAATACAATTATGGAATCTTATATGAAATTTTGACGTATATACATAGATATGAGTATTGGTGAACTAAGTTGTAGGTTGACAAGTTATGTAATGACCAAATGTCTATAGTGTTGACGTAATTTAGATGGCATGGACATGCAAAATATAGTGTATGCTATAAGTTGTACTTATTATTTAATTGATGGTTTCAAATATTGCTATGATATGTGGTAAGTGTGGTTTTGACAAGATGCACAACTTGCGTAGAGTGTTTATTTGATGACGTGACTCCAAGAACAATAGTTGCACAAAAGGGCTTGATGTAGGGTGTTTACCGTAGTTCTATGAGGAGGGGTGGAGGTATTTCCCACTGTTTATCCTCTGAAACCTAGAGTCGTGGGAGGGTTGTGTGAAGTCACGCTCCCCTAGACGTGTGATGGAGATTGCTAATGTTGTTGACCCTAGTTCTTTGAGGAGGGGTGGAGGTATTTCCCATTGTTTATCCTCCGAAACCTAGATTCATGGGAGGGTTGTGTGAAGTCACGCTCCCCTAGATGTGTGATGGTGACTTCTAGTTTCCTGTTCGAGAAGCTTGGTCGATATGTGTGACACTTCCTCCTACAGGTTCTATCTGGAGTTAGGTCAATATAGTTGACGCTCCAGCTTAGTCCAACAGAAGAAAGGATAGGATGGAAGATGGAAGTAGGCTAGGAAGGAAGGATGCTTCAATGTTAGTTGAGAATATTGATTGGGGATCATATATGCCACTATTGTTTACTCACTTGGTTCCTACCATTTTTAAAATCCTCTTTGATTTCCCATTGATATTTTAAATGTGATAATGAGTTATTCATGAATTGGTG
>JZKD02S1605952.1:0-10929 GCA_000966675.3 Picea glauca | reverse complement strand
CGAGATAGCGAGATTTAGCTGATCTCCCAGAGGTAAAGGGGAGACCTTGGGGAAAGATTGTTGTGGGTGTAGATTTCCCGATAGGGAAATAGAAGAACCTTGGAGTTCTTCGGGCCTAGTGGAAGAAGATCCTATGAGAGCGGACGTGCCTGGGTGGTGCGGCCCTGCATCAATACATCAATCAATTTCTCATCCGGAATATCGGTTACCTTTATATTCAATATTTGGAATTTCTCAATGTGCTTGGTAATTGAACCCTTTTGCTTGAGATTTATCAATTGGCTAAAGAAGGTATTACTCCTTGTATCCTAATAGTGTGCTATCATTTCTTTCATGAAAATTGTCCAAGTGACTAGTGATTTGCCAAAACAAAGCCATCGATACCATACAAATTGATTAGGTCTAAATATAAAGAAGCAATTCGTACCTTTTGTGTATGTGACACATTATGGACATCAAAGAATTGCTCCATATAAAGTATCCATGTGATTGGGTCCTTTCCATCAAACTTCCTCATATCAATATTACGAACGTGGTTGGTATTCAAACCAAAGTTGGAGTTTCTCCAGTCTTGATTCACCTTCCTTGTGTCTTCATCATGAATTTCATGGTATGAATTTTCACTTTCAGGTGGCTTCTCTCTTACAAAATTTTTCAATACTTCCATGATCTCCCCTTTTAAACCATCCATTTTAGTATCGAACTTACCTTCCATTGAATCCATCTTAGTATCCAACTTATCTTGCATTGAATCCATCTTCTTTTGTAGTTCATTTATGTCCCTATGCATTTCTTCACCTTCATCAGGAGTCCAAGTAGGATGTTTTGCAGGATTATTTGTTGTAGAAGCTCCCTTTTTTGGTGGCATGTTGGCCAAGTATCACTTTTGAACCTTGATTTTGAGATGGTTGTGCTAGACAATATTTCTTCTATTGTATCTCCCAAGTTTCAGCCCTTCTGGGTATGAAACTTTGTTTTGTGTAGTTCTCTAATATTTCTTCTCTGCAATGCCATAGGTCTGATCAAAATTGGATGTTCCAAGTGGAATTTACAGTAACTTCCCCACAACTTGCCAATTTTTGTCCTTTCTAGGAGATCTCACTTGTATAGCGTGCCCAGCAAAAAATAATTGATATAAATTATGAAACTCACACCAGAAATACTACAGACTATCCATGATCCAATGAAACCATTCCCACTCAGTTTGGATACTCTAGGAAGAAGTTATGATTGTTTTACTTGGAACACCTTCTTGAGACTAGTCAATAGGACTAGTCAGATACCCTATCTTACACAGGGTGTATCTACAAATTTAAGATGACCCAAAAGCTTCCCTTCTTACCAAAGATACCTTACTAATTTCTGTAAATATCCTCCGTATTTTAGGGTCTGAAAAATTACAGAAACGTTTTTATAGAAAAAATTCTGCAATGACTCAATTCAAGATGATTCCATAACCCTATCTTGTACAGTATGTATCTCCGAAATTATAAGGCCTAAATAGCTGAATTTTGAACCCAACGTACCTTGATCTATCTACTAAATAACCTCCAAGTCGTTCCTTCTAAAATGTTGTAGGAAAAAAATTATAGCAAAAATTCCAAGGTGTCTCAGATGTAGTAGCGAAGCCCCAAGACCTTGAGCTCTAATACCATATGTTAAGAACCAAATATCAATATAGCATAGAAAAACCTCTGAAAAATTACTCAACACCTTGAAAAAAAGACAATTTCAGATAATAAGCCTCTTCGAGGGGGCAACCTCCTTTTACCCCACTTAAATGTTCAAGTACAAGATGATTCAAAATGAAAATGTCTCCTTGATATATATAGGAGACTAAGAGGTATAATTACAACTAATGGACTAAAGCCGACATAAATAAAATAACATTACTAATATAATATGCCCCAATTAAGGGGTAATGAGCCAATATTAGGGCTTAACAATGGTCGAGGCTTTATGCTCTACTATGATTTTGTAGACTGTGCTAAGTGCTTGTGATGCTCAATGTTGAGTAGGTGCTAAGTGTCATGATAAGAGATTTGTCTCTATACATTTGACCTATTTTTGGAAGGTAAAGAAGGAGGATCTAGTGCTTAGTGCATATATCTCTTGTCTTGTGCGAAGTTCGACTCTATAGCTTAGTGCACAAGAGTAACTGGATGTAAGATTTTGGTGAATAATAAAGAGGTGAAGTGGTTTGTGGATGTAGCCCCACCCTGGGGTGAACCACGTATATCTAGTGNCCAAGTAGGATGTTTTGCAGGATTATTTGTTGTAGAAGCTCCCTTTTTTGGTGGCATGTTGGCCAAGTATCACTTTTGAACCTTGATTTTGAGATGGTTGTGCTAGACAATATTTATTCTATTGTATCTCCCAAGTTTTAGCCCTTCTGGGTATGAAAATTTCTTTTGTGTAGTTCTTTGATATTTCTTCTCTGCAATGCCATAGGTCTGATCAAAATTGGATGTTCCAAGTGGAATTTACAGTAAATTCCCCACAACTTGCTGATTTTTGTCCTTTCTAGGAGATCTCACTTGTATAGCGTGCCCAGCACAAAATAATTGATATAAATTATGAAACTCACACCAGAAATACTACAGACTATCCACGATCCAATGAAACCATTCCCACTGAATTTGGATACTCTAGGAAGAAGTTATGATTGTTTTACTTGGAACACCTTCTTGAGACTAGTCAATAGGACTAGTCAGATACCCTATCTTACACGGGGTGTATCTACAAATTTAAGATGACCCGAAAGCTTCCCTTCTTACCAAAGATACCTTACTAATTTCTGTAAATATCCTCCGTATTTTAGGGTCTGAAAAATTACAGAAACGTTTTTATAGAGAAAATTTTGCAATGACTCAATTCAGGATGATTCCATAACCCTATCTTGTATAGTATGTATCTCCGAAAGTATAAGGCCTAAATAGCTGAATTTTGAACCCAACGTACCTTGATCTGTCTACTAAATAACCTCCAAGTCGTTCCTTCTGAAATGTTGTAGGAAAAAAATTATAGCAAAAATTCCAAGGTGTCTCAGATGTAGCAGCGAAGCCCCAAGACCTTGAGCTCTGATACAATATGTTAAGAACCAAATATCAATATAGCATAGAAAAACCTCTGAAAAATTACTCAACACCTGGAAAAAAAGACAATTTCAGATAATAAGCCTCTTCAAGGGGGCAACCTCCTTTTGCCCCACTTAAATGTTCAAGTACAAGATGATTCAAAATGAAAATGTCTCCTTGATATATATAGGAGACTAAGAGGTATAATTACAACTAATGGACTAAAGCCGACATAAATAAAATAATATTACTAATATAATATGCCCCAATTAAGGGGTAATGAGCCAATATTAGGGCTTAACAGTGGTCGAGGATTTATGCTCTACTATGATTTTGTAGACTGTGCTAAGTGCTTGTGATGCTCAGTGTTGAGTAGGTGCTAACTGTCATGATAATAGATTTGTCTCTATACATTTGACCTATTTTTGGAAGGTAAAGAAGGAGGATCTAGTGCTTAGTGCATATATCTCTTGTCTTGTGCGAAGTTAGACTCTATAGCTTAGTGCACAAGAGTAACTGGATGTAAGATTTTGGTGAATAATAAAGAGGTGAAGTGGTTTGTGGATGTAGCCCCACCCTGGGGTGAACCACGTATATCTAGTGTATCATGGCTTTCTTTGTGCAGTGCCATTTATGTTATGCATTTTTTTAGTTCTTTGATTATGATGTGTAATGAATATATTTTTTTTTTCTTAAGTACTTTTCTTATGTTAAAGGGTAAATGAATGATAGATTTAAGTCACAGTGCTAAGTGCTAAGTGATTAGGGTGCATAATCACTTGTTACGACATTGATCTGTCTTTGATTATGTTTTGTGGTGTTAGTGATATTAATAAACTAATGCATGTTCACTTTCTAAGCATTAACATAATATCTTGCGAAGTGATCTTATCACAGAATCATGTCCCAGCCTAGTTACAGACACCTATGTCTTATAACCCTCCCTTCTTCTACCTCGTGTGAGACTTTGTCTACCATGTAGGTGTTGCTTAAAGGGTCGATAGTTGGGGTTTCATTGTTGTACTATTAAGCATTGAACCCTAGGTATGCCCCTTTGCCAACAAATGGTTTTTTTTCACCAATAAACCCTAACTACTGGCCCTTATAGAAACACCTGTGAAGAAGATAAATTATCACCTGAAGTAGAAGTAGGGGGATTGCAGGACACAAGTGTCTACAACCAGAGGAAATGCAAGCTGATTCCTAAAAAACAACGCAAAATAACTGGGATATTCTTAACAATATTATGCCTAATTTGTGGAAGTAAATTGTATCTTCTTATCTTCAACATGAAAAATAATAGTGTAATAACAATGTAAAAGGTAATAAATAACAAATCATTAACCACATGTAACAACAAGATTTTACATGGTTCACCCTCTTCCTAGGGATACATCCCAAAAACTGTGTTTATTGATAGAATAGATGAATATATACAGTTCTATCTGTGCACTCAGCTGCAGATCCTTCTCTCTCTTCCACTTTATTTTCTATCCCTTCCCACCCAGCTTTAGGGTCAATCTTCGCACCCACCTGAAGGACCAAAATACAAGAATCACCTAAAACATAACACTCTTACATATCAAAACTACTATCACCTCCCACATCTATTTTAATTGACGCTGGAGCTATGATAAGTTATATTACTCCCGATGTAGTAGAGTCGAATAAACTTAAAAAACTGAAACACGCAAAATCATGGCTTGTACAACTAGAAACAGGTACTAAAAGAAAAGTAGTTGACTTTATTTCTGATCTTGAGTTCATCTTAGATGGTCAAACGATAAGGACCAATCCAAACATCATACCACTAGGATCTTATGATATGATTATCGGTATGGATTGGTTGGAACAACACAAAGAAATACTAGACTGTTATACAAAGATACTTAGCTATAAAGATAATTTTGGCACTGTTAGAACAACCCAAGGCATACCAAAATATGTATCAGTCAGACAAGTTTCAATGATGCAACTCAAAAAATGTATTACAAAGGGATGTCAAGTTTACGCCATCCAAGTGATGAATATATTATAAAAAGAAGATAAGCCCAAGTTAGAAGACTTTGTTGTCTTACATGAATTCAGAGACATGTTTGTGGATGAGATACCAGAATTACCTCCTAGAAGGGAAATAAATATTTCCATAGAATTACTACCCGAATCAACCCCTATCTCAAAAGAACCCTACCTAATGAGTCTACCAGAACTGACAGAATTAAAAATACAATTACAAGAATTTTTGGACAAATAGTACATTAGACTGAGTGTCTTGGCATGGGGAGCACCAGGCCTCTTTGTGAAAAAGAAAGACAGTACTCTAAGACTATGTATCGATTATAGAGAACTGAACAAAATGAGTATTAAGAACAAATACCCCTTACCAAGGATAAATGATCTATTCGATCGAGTGGGTGGGGTTAAGATCTTTTCAAATTTGTATTTACGATCTGGTTATCATCAAATTAGGATAAAAGACGAGGACATAAACGAAACAACTTTTCGAACAAGATATGGACACTAGGAATTCATAGTCATACCTTTTGGACTCACTAATGCGCCAGCCACGTTTATGTGCCTGATGAACAATATTTTCAGTTAATACTTAGACAATTTCGTGTTAGTATTTATCAATGATACTCTGGTCTATTCAAAAACGAATGAAGAACATGATGAACACTTAAGGATAGTGCTGCAAACGTTGAGAAAACACAAACTGTACGCCAAATTTGACAAGTGTGACTTTTATAAAAAAAAAATACAATATCTAGGACATGTAATTTCAGCAGAAGGCATTGTCATAGACCCAGAGAAGACAAAAGCCATTATGGAATGACCAGTACCTAAGGATGTAGAAGATATCTGGCCATTCATGGGAATCACCAGATATTACCATAGATTTATAGAAGGATTTTCCAAGATATCCTACCCTATCACATCATTACAAAATAAAGGGACCAAGTTTAACTGGTCGCAAAAGTGTCAAGACGGTTTTAACAAGATGAAAGAATTATTGACATCGGTGCCCATTTTGAAGGTAGCAGATCTAGATAAATACTTTACAATATATGTTGATGAAAGTAAAGAGGTACTAGGTGGTTTCCTAACTCAGGAAGGACACGTTATTTGTTATGAGTCTCAGAAATTAAAGGAACATGAGAGAAATTATGTCACTCACGACTTAGAATTGTTAGCGGTAATACACACATTAAAAATGTGGCGACACTACATAATGGGAAGGAAATTTCTACTATTGATAGATAATAGTAGTGTGAAATATCTGTTTAGTCAACTAGAGCTCAATGCACGACAAGCCAGATGGTTAGCCTTCTTGAGAGAATTTGACTTCAAAGTCAGACATATCAAGGGCAAAGAAAATAAAGTAGTAGACGCTTTAAGCAGAAGACTCCATGGGTTATTTGAAGTAAATATCAACAGGGTAGAAAGTGATCTGGAACAAAAGGTAAGGACGACTGGTATTAGCGATGAAAATTACACTAAGATGATGGAAGAATTACAAAATAGTACCGCAGACTCAGATAAACCAGATCTAAGTATCTACAAGAAGGGATTATTACTATTTAAAAACAAACTTTACATACCAGATTCAACATAGTTAAAATTAACAGTTTTGGATGAAGTGCATAAGAAACCATATTCTGGCCATCCAAGTTACCAAAAAATGATAACAACACTTGGAAAACTGTTTGACTGGCCTAACCTAAAAGATGAAACAACAGAATACTTTGCTAGGTGCCAAGATTGTCAGCGGGTTAAGGCTGAACACCAACATCTAGCCAGCCTATTACAGCCATTACCAGTACCAGAATGGAAATGGGAGACCATATCGCTGGACTTTATAACAGGTCTGCCTAAAAATCAGAAACATAATGATTCTATCATGGTTGTAATCGATAAACTCAGTAAGTCTTCATATTTTATTCCTGTAAAGTCTACTTTTAAAGATATAAACATTGTTGAAATATTCATGAAAGAAATTTTTAGACTGCATGGTATTCCTAAAATAACGATTTCAGATAGAGACGTAAAATTCACATCCACTTTTTGGAAGGAATTGTTTGCATGGATAAATACTAATTTGAATTTCAGTACGAGTTATCATCCCCAAATGGATGGACAGACCAAAATGACAAACCAAATCATAGAGGATATGCTCCGCATGTATGTAAGAACAAAACTGAACAAGTGGGAAGACTACCTACACCTGGTAGAATTTGCATATAAAAATGGCTAACAAACTTCGGCTAAGTTGAGCCCTTTTGAAATACTGTATTGTAGAAAGTGTACAACTCCAATTAGTTGGGATAACTTGACTGACCGACTCATGGCTGGACCAGAGATGCTCCAAGAAATGGAGAACATGGTAAGGAAGGTACAATAGAACTTGAAAGAAACACAGGACAGACAAAAGAGCTATGCAGATCAGAAAAGAAGACACTTGGAATTTCAAGTAGGAGACCATGTTTATTTGAAGGTCAAAGCCTGAAAAAGATCNCACCCTCTTCCTAGGGATACATCCCAAAAACTGTGTTTATTGATAGAATAGATGAATATATACAGTTCTATCTGTGCACTCAGCTGCAGATCCTTCTCTCTCTTCCACTTTATTTCCTATCCCTGCCCACCCATCTTTAGGGTCAATCTTCGCACCCACCTGAAGGACCAAAATACAAGAATCACCTAAAACATAACACTCTTACATATCAAAACTACTATCACCTCCCACATCTATTTTAATTGACACTGGAGCTATGATAAGTTATATTACTCCCGATGTAGTAGAGTCGAATAAACTTAAAAAACTGAAACACGCAAAATCATGGCTTGTACAACTAGAAAAAGGTACTAAAAGAAAAGTAGTTGACTTTATTTCTGATCTTGAGTTCATCTTAGATGGTCAAACGATAAGGACCAATCCAAACATCATACCACTAGGATCTTATGATATGATTATCAGTATGGATTGGTTGGAACAACACAAAGAAATACTAGACTGTTATACAAAGATACTTAGCTATAAAGATAATTTTGGCACTGTTAGAACAACTCAAGGCATACCAAAATATGTATCAGTCAGACAAGTTTCAATGATGCAACTCAAGAAATGTATTACAAAGGGATGTCAAGTTTACGCCATCCAAGTGATGAATATATTATAAAAAGAAGATAAGCCCAAGTTAGAAGACTTTCTTGTCTTACATGAATTCAGAGACATGTTTGTGGATGAGATACCAGAATTACCTCCTAGAAGGGAAATAAATTTTTCCATAGAATTACTACCCGAATCAACCCCTATCTCAAAAGAACCCTACCTAATGAGTCTACCAGAACTGACAGAATTAAAAATACAATTACAAGAATTTTTGGACAAATAGTACATTAGACTGAGTGTCTTGGCATGGGGAGCACCAGGCCTCTTTGTGAAAAAGAAAGACAGTACTCTAAGACTATGTATCGATTATAGAGAACTGAACAAAATGAGTATTAAGAACAAATACCCCTTACCAAGGATAAATGATCTATTCGATCGAGTGGGTGGGGTTAAGATCTTTTCAAATTTGTATTTACGATCTGGTTATCATCAAATTAGGATAAAAGACGAGGACATAAACGAAACAACTTTTCGAACAAGATATGGACACTAGGAATTCATAGTCATACCTTTTGGACTCACTAATGCGCCAGCCACGTTTATGTGCCTGATGAACAATATTTTCAGTTAATACTTAGACAATTTCGTGTTAGTATTTATCAATGATACTCTGGTCTATTCAAAAACGAATGAAGAACATGATGAACACTTAAGGATAGTGCTGCAAACGTTGAGAAAACACAAACTGTACGCCAAATTTGACAAGTGTGACTTTTATAAAAAAAAAATACAATATCTAGGACATGTAATTTCAGCAGAAGGCATTGTCATAGACCCAGAGAAGACAAAAGCCATTATGGAATGACCAGTACCTAAGGATGTAGAAGATATCTGGCCATTCATGGGAATCACCAGATATTACCATAGATTTATAGAAGGATTTTCCAAGATATCCTACCCTATCACATCATTACAAAATAAAGGGACCAAGTTTAACTGGTCGCAAAAGTGTCAAGACGGTTTTAACAAGATGAAAGAATTATTGACATCGGTGCCCATTTTGAAGGTAGCAGATCTAGATAAATACTTTACAATATATGTTGATGAAAGTAAAGAGGTACTAGGTGGTTTCCTAACTCAGGAAGGACACGTTATTTGTTATGAGTCTCAGAAATTAAAGGAACATGAGAGAAATTATGTCACTCACGACTTAGAATTGTTAGCGGTAATACACACATTAAAAATGTGGCGACACTACATAATGGGAAGGAAATTTCTACTATTGATAGATAATAGTAGTGTGAAATATCTGTTTAGTCAACTAGAGCTCAATGCACGACAAGCCAGATGGTTAGCCTTCTTGAGAGAATTTGACTTCAAAGTCAGACATATCAAGGGCAAAGAAAATAAAGTAGTAGACGCTTTAAGCAGAAGACTCCATGGGTTATTTGAAGTAAATATCAACAGGGTAGAAAGTGATCTGGAACAAAAGGTAAGGACGACTGGTATTAGCGATGAAAATTACACTAAGATGATGGAAGAATTACAAAATAGTACCGCAGACTCAGATAAACCAGATCTAAGTATCTACAAGAAGGGATTATTACTATTTAAAAACAAACTTTACATACCAGATTCAACATAGTTAAAATTAACAGTTTTGGATGAAGTGCATAAGAAACCATATTCTGGCCATCCAAGTTACCAAAAAATGATAACAACACTTGGAAAACTGTTTGACTGGCCTAACCTAAAAGATGAAACAACAGAATACTTTGCTAGGTGCCAAGATTGTCAGCGGGTTAAGGCTGAACACCAACATCTAGCCAGCCTATTACAGCCATTACCAGTACCAGAATGGAAATGGGAGACCATATCGCTGGACTTTATAACAGGTCTGCCTAAAAATCAGAAACATAATGATTCTATCATGGTTGTAATCGATAAACTCAGTAAGTCTTCATATTTTATTCCTGTAAAGTCTACTTTTAAAGATATAAACATTGTTGAAATATTCATGAAAGAAATTTTTAGACTGCATGGTATTCCTAAAATAACGATTTCAGATAGAGACGTAAAATTCACATCCACTTTTTGGAAGGAATTGTTTGCATGGATAAATACTAATTTGAATTTCAGTACGAGTTATCATCCCCAAATGGATGGACAGACCAAAATGACAAACCAAATCATAGAGGATATGCTCCGCATGTATGTAAGAACAAAACTGAACAAGTGGGAAGACTACCTACACCTGGTAGAATTTGCATATAAAAATGGCTAACAAACTTCGGCTAAGTTGAGCCCTTTTGAAATACTGTATTGTAGAAAGTGTACAACTCCAATTAGTTGGGATAACTTGACTGACCGACTCATGGCTGGACCAGAGATGCTCCAAGAAATGGAGAACATGGTAAGGAAGGTACAATAGAACTTGAAAGAAACACAGGACAGACAAAAGAGCTATGCAGATCAGAAAAGAAGACACTTGGAATTTCAAGTAGGAGACCATGTTTATTTGAAGGTCAAAGCCTGAAAAAGATCATTGAAGATAGGGAACTGTGCCAAGATGGAACCTAGGATTTGTGGGTCCTTTGAGATACTAGCTCGAATTGGACCCATAACATATCAACTTGCACTTCCAACTAATCTAAGAATTCATAATGTATTTCATGTTTCTTTGTTGAAAAAGTATATTCATGACCCTACTCATATGATTGATTGGGACTTGGTGTAGGT
>JZKD02S1605941.1:127469-150523 GCA_000966675.3 Picea glauca | reverse complement strand
GCTACAAAAAGCGCTGGCGCTTTGATAACACTAACTCAGGGGCGCCAGGGTCTAAAAGTTCCAGAAATGTCAAGAAAATTCAAAAATTGAAGTTCCAACTTGACAAGGATGCTGATTATGATGGGACAAGGAGCCAATCAGCTCATGAAACTAATCGAAGGGGGGTAAACCAGGTCTGAAACAATCAAGGGGCAGAACAAGGTCAATGAGAAGAAAAATCCAAACAAGAGGTTTCGATTTGAGGCTATCTCCCTAGTGGAGTCGCCAGTTTCTGTTGTAGGAAAATATACCTGCGGACAAGTAGATCGACCTCTAGATCTTGACCTTAACCCTAGATAGAAAAATGCTTAACATGGACACTGACTTCCTTTCAAATCTATCTAAGCCTAATGCATGAGAAGGGAGAATAACAGAAGTACCTTCTAATCGTCGTTTGTCCCTGCACGCTCCGAGTTGCATTCCGATTCTTTTGCTCCTCGTTGAGGTCTGTGGACAAAACAAGATACGACCACTTCCTACTCTATTGACATTAGCTTGAAAACAGATCTATCACTAAATGATAAGTTCATGCAACATTAGACACAAACTAGAAAGAAACAGGCCAAGCGTGTCATATTAATGAGAATAACGACAACAGTACTTACAATCATAGATGCGAATGCGACAGCTTCATCAAGTCCTCTTCGTCCAACCCTTGCCTGAAATATCCACAACCTGGATGGCAGCATCTTTACTAATCACTTCTCTTTGGCTGACTGTCAGTTTCCTCCAAGATCATAAGTTTCATATGTTCATTTCTTCCCCCAATTATCAGCTCCAACACCACTTATGAGATCATAAGTTTGGTGTAATTCTCCTTTTCCATCCTCACTTATGAGATCATAAGTTTGACATTCTCTATTTTTTAGCCCCCTTTCACCATTAGAAAGCTTGCTTATATAGCCTTGGAGAGGCTCAACAATCTTGAGATATCCTTGGGGAAGGTGAGGATTTTCCTCCTTCAGTTGAGGATCTGCCCTAAGATCATGGCTGGACTAGGGATTCGAGCTCAACTTCTTTCCAATAATGAAAAGACGCTTCCCCCATTCATCTCAATAGCTTAACAACCACCCAGAATAGGTAGCGCTCCCTCAAAAGGGCCATCAGAGCGTTGTAGCGCTCCCTGGTAGGATTTAGGGGGCGCCAGTGCTCTCAAAATCTATAGTGCTCCCTCAAAAGGGTCAGGGGAGCGTTATAACGCTCCCTGATAGTGTATGGGGGAGCATCGGCGCTCCGAGATAGTGTAAGGGGGAGCACTCCTCTCCAAAAACTCAGTTTTTGAGCTGCTTTCAGATGGAAAAAGGTTTGCAAGCCTGTTGACTCATTTCTCCTCTTCCAAATCCGATGTTTGAGGTGTTTCAAGTGTCTTTCTCATGTCATTATAGGCACGACATAGGCATCATGGCAACATGATTTCTTTGACACTTTACGACACTTGTGAGCAACATGCGACGCTTGCGACCTTGTGAGCAAAATGCGACACTTGCGACCTTTGTAATGACGACACTTGCGACACTATCAAAGTGAGTAATTTTGATGTGTAACACTCCTTGCACTTGCCTCTCCTCTAAGATTTTACACTTCTTTGAGTGTAGGCACACTCCTTGCGCTCACTCTGTGCGAAATTGCACTATCCCTTCTTAGCTTATGAATAGTTCTGGTGTGCCCATGTGGCACACTCCTCACAAAACTCCTAATTGCTTTATTATGCACTCCTTGCGCTGGCCTTTTAGAGTTTTCTAATAACTCTAATGTGCACTCCTTGCACAGTCGTGAGAGCCCAAAACACTTAGAATTTCACACACATACAGGGAATTCAAATATTCATGCAAATAAATACAATAAAACTTATAGCATTTACAAACATGCACATACATTCACACAAACACATAGAAATACTTATAATTGAACTCAATTTATATTTAAAATGAATGGTTTCAATACTTTACAAGGTTTACAATGCTAGAATGCAATATATTCTCAAATCCTTCTCTCAAAAACTACCAACAACCACTTCTGGGCACATATTACATACATTTATACATGAGGGGGATTCTCGAGCCTTCCCTCTCGATCAACTTAGTGCTTTCATTTCACAATAAAATCCTCCTACTACTAAGTTTATCAGAATAAATATTCATTTACATATTCAGATATGAAGCGATGCTTAGGATCTGTACAACTATGATCCATTAAAGGAGATTTACACTCAGCCTTACACATTACAATGGCTCAACCCAACTCAAGCTTTTCAATATTTAATTACATTAAATTGACAAATTTAAAACAAAATGAGAAGGTTTGTGCCTCTCTCTTCTTGGGACATGCTCCCTTCTATTGTGTTGTTGTGTTGGCTTCTGACGTGCTGTTGAGTTGGAGCGATGCTCCTGCATCAAGGATACACACCACCATCATCGAACTACACTCCACTGTCATTGGTCTGCTTTCCACTATTGGCCTCATTATTTTTGTTACTCTCTTGCTTAAAACATAAATGCACATTCATTTATGGTTGAAATCAATCGTGAATAGATTTTACAGGTAATCAACAATTAAAGTCCATTAATTTTACTTATGATGTCGTTCAAAGGGAAATATTGTTTTTCCCCATGCTTTGTCGGCGTTCAACCATGGCTTGAAAGCCATACTTGAAATTGAGCCGAAGTTCTTCCTCTATGTTCGTGTTGACAACAGTAAGGGGTTCTCCCCGGTAAGAAGTTTCAATTATACCTCTCACCATTTGGAATAGGGAACCCATCCAAATTATGGTATGGCAACCATTGTTGGTTTAGTTTTACCGGTTGTGGCCTAGTCCACCGATGAGGATGAATGATGGATGATTATGAAAACAAAAGATGTAGATGAATACTATGTAAATGAAGGTATCTAATCTACTTGTAATATACCCTATCCTAGTTAGGAGTGAACTATAGTAATAGAATGACTTGTAATGAAACTAGACTATGCATAAACCCCAAGATAGCTATCATGATGGAACATAGTTAGAAACACATGCATACAAGTCTATAACCATAATAGTCTAACTCACTTTTCTACATACATTCACAACTCATTCGCTCAAGAGATGTAATATAAGGAAGAGTAGCAAAACTGCAAGAAGACATATATTGCGTCAGAATAGTCTAAAAACAAACATGCTCTTACAACCCATGTGAACAACAAACATTCTTCTTGAAACAATTCACGGAAAAACTACGACACATGGGAGTCCTTATGTCTATCAAAAGTTAGCCCTAAGGGTTCTCTGTATTAACAGTTTCAACAATAGTACATGAAAACTCTAAGGACAACTCTCCAATTTTAGTTGACAATGTATTCCCAAAGTAGTTCAAAAGTGTACAATGTTTGAAGAGCCAAAAGCCCTTTATTTGGGTATAATTTTAGTATTTGTTGGCATAGGCGTAGACCCAGGATTCAATGCTACAACAACGCACCAAAAAAACCCTAACTACCGGCCCTTTCGGAAACACCTGCGAAGCAGATGAAGTCTCACCCGAGGTAGAGGCAGGGGTAGTTGCAGGACTCAGATGTATGCAACCTTAGTTGGGACACAAATCTGTGATTCTAACGCTTAACAAAGCACTTAGCCATAAACATTCGTCAACACTCAGTTCTTAGTAACATCGCAGACAAACCCTAATCACAGAGCATCACAATATTCAACCATATCTGATGTATCTAAGCACTTATCATAGAGAAGTAGGTTAGATATAACAGATTCAAGCACTAAGCACATTCACATAGGCCAGATCTATATTCATATACAACATTAGCACAAAGCATAACAGGTCTATCTATCTATATCAAAGCACTTAGAAAATAAATACATAAACACATCAACACATTGCACAAAGCATAGAAACACAACATGTACATGGTTGACCCCCACCCTGGGGCTACGTCCACCAACTCTTCTTCTTTATTATATTCTTCAATAGGTTACATGCACAAAGCCTCAAAAACCTACTCCGCATAGGACATGAGATCTGTGCAACTCGCTAGATCCTCCTTCCCCGAGTAGATCTAAGCACACAACCTTCCACAACCTCTTACAATGACTTGCACTTAGCTCTGCAAGTTTCACACAGTATGCACAAAACACTACAATCCTTCAATCACATAGATCTAGCACTTAGCCCAATATCACACAGATATCTCTAACATCACATAGATGCCCCTCCTTACATTGCCTAGACATCTATTTATACTTTACAAAATAGGCCTAAACATGGGTTGACCCATGGGCCGACATCCCATACCTTTTACATGATCCCAAATTCCAAGAAGGGGCCGAGATCCCGTGATATCTGCTTCATCTTGCTCTCCTTCTTCGATAGGCTTTTGAAGTCCCAAAATAGGTCAAACTTGACCAAGGATCTCCCAAAACTTGGTCAAGGGCCAACAGGCCCCCAACACCAGCCAGAGGTGGGATGTAATTGGGCAATATGAATGGAATCAACTTCGTGTTTTCTAGGTCATCTTTATGCTTGGTTCTCTTCTAAACTGATGGTCAGGATGGCCTCGATCCGTGAGCAGTCGACGAAGAGGCTTGCAGTCCTCTCGTCGATGATGCATGTACACCTGTAGACATCGACATGTCTCTTTTAGTCATGAGGTCGATTAGAACTTCTTCAACAAGTCTCTCTGCAACGCTAAACTCATCTGACATACACACTCGTGGTTGGAAATATTCTGGTTGGAGGAGTAACGTAGACATTGTAATAGGATAGAAGGCAATAGCACAATGATCATTGTGTAAAATCAACAAGTCTGTGGGCTCAAATTCATGGTTAGAAAAAGTTTTCTCGGTGCATGGCGCAACGAGATAAATAGAAAACTTGGCAATGGATCTCTTGCAATGGTTGAGAATCCTTCATTAACTCTATTTTATCTGTTATGGTGCGGTCCAACGGTCTGGTGGCGAACTATAAATGCCTTTCTACCCATTCGGAGGGTCGGTCGAACGGTTATATTGGTCCCAACGGCTATGTTGCTTCACCATGGCGAAGTGCCATGTGACACTGTTCTGTTATCCCGACGAAGTTCCAATTTTGCAAATTTTCCTTTTACAAAGTTCCCTCTGGAACCTTCTGTAACTTTTCAAACTTAGTTCTCTTCTTACTTATCTTTCTAGCCTTCTTCCCAGTGAGCTTCATCTCGGTATTCCTTTTTCCATTCTGATTCTTATCTTCTTTTGGCATAGTTACTTCACGTTGTTGAGATTCTTTCCTAAGATTCGAGGGTGATACTTCTTCTTTAGGTGGAATAGATACTTCAATATTCTGAGGGTCATCTAGTGTTATTGCAACTTCGACATCCGAGTCTCTAGCTTTAGATATCTTCGATCTATTCTTTTTTTCTTCAATCAAGTGTGTGATCCTTCTAGTCATGAAATCATTTAACTCTTGCTTCTTCTGCTCTAAAATTTCTTCTTTTTCTTTCCTTCTGGCCTGATCTTTTTAAATCCAAGGTTTTCCTAGTAACATGGTTAATGGGGAGTTGTTCTCAATATATTTAACAATCTCAAAAGATTCCTTTGTCGAAGTTCCATTGGCATGCATAGAAATACGGGTGAGCTTTCCACATAGGTTTATCAATTTTCCTCTGAATAGTCCTATTCCTCCTAATGAAGGAATCATAGCGGGCCTTCCTATAGCTTCCCAAGTTCTTTATGTCATAACATTCACCCGTTTTTCCTCATCTAGAACACAGTCAATGTCGAAGTCTCCTATTCTTGTTTCAATGTATTCTTTTTCTTTGAAGATCTATGATAAACTGACATGTCAGTGTTCATTCAGGGTTTCTTTTATCTGTAGCAATACTTTCTCAGATTCTTTCTGGGGTTCTGTCATAATCATAGTTTCTGGACCTGCCTTAGGGTTTTCTTATCTCATGTTCATTCCTTCAAGCCTAGCAATCGTTCTAGGGAAATCCAATACTTCATGGTCCATAGCTTTTCAACAAAGACAACTAGTTCTTCTCCCAGGGCATTCCTTAGCAAGATGTCCCGGTTTTCTACAACTGTAACAAAGAGTTAATCCTCTCTTTCTTTTAAATGATCCCCAACCTTTCCTGAACTGCGCACTAGGATCATGGTAGCTAACCTGCAAACATTTCTTTCAAGAATCCTGCATCCACTTGTTAGTCCAAACATTCTTTCTATTCATAGGTATACCATATCTTTCACTATTCTTATCAGATCTACATATATCAAAGCTTCTTTCATCTATTAGTGCCCTAGTTTGCAAGCTAGGACAAAATTTATCAAACATACCTAGATCCATACTTTTGAAACAAAAATTTCCACTTATCTTACTTCTACAGAGCACAAAGCTTTCAAATATAGAACTTTTCACTATTCTTACCTTTATTAGAGCACAGAGCTTGCATATCTTACCTCTTTTCTTTAGATTTGACCTCTTTTCTTCAGATCTGACCTCTTCTCTTCATATCTGACCTCTTTTCTTTAGCACATATCTTTATAAATCAAGTAGAATATTGCGCACTAGAGAGATAGATCTATGCACAGATCTTCCACAATTTCAATTTGGATCTTTTCACAAAGCTTCTTCTTCCTTAGTTCCCAACAATCATAGTTTCAGGTCCCGACAATGGAACCATTTGCTGGCACAGGGGTAGACCTAGGGTTCAACGCTACAAAAATGCACCAACAAAACCCTAACGACCGACCCTTTCAGCAACACCTGCGAAGTAGATGAAGTCTCACTCGAGGTAGAGGCAGGGGTGGTTGAAGGACTTGGGTGTCTGCAACCTTAGATGGGACATAGATCTGTGATTCTAATAGTTAATAGATCACTTAGCAGTAAACATTTGTCAACACTCAATTGTTAGTAACAATGCAGACAAACCCTAATCACAGAGCATCGCAATATTCAACCAGATCTGATGTATCTAAGCACTTATCATAGATAAGTAGGCTAGATCTAACATATTTAAGCACTAAGCACATTCACATAGGTCAGATCTATATTCATATACAACATTAGCACAAAGCATAACAAGTCTATCTATCTATATCAAAGCACTTAGCAAATAAATACATAAACACATCGCACAAAGCATAGCAACACAACATGTATGTGGTTCGCCCCCACCCTGGGGCTATGCCCACTAACTCTTCTTCTTTATTATCTTCTTCAATAGGTTACATGCACAGAGCCTCAAAACCCTACTCCGCATAGGACATGAGATCTGCGCAGCTCGCTAGATCCTCTTTCCCCGAGTAGATCTAAGCACACAACCTTCCACATCCTCTTAAAATGACTTGCACTTAGCTCTGAAAGTCTCACATAGTATGCACAGAGCACTACAATCCTTCAATCACATATATCTAGCACTTAGCCCAATATCACACAGATATCTCTAACATCACCTAGATGCCCCTCCTTACATTGCCTAGACATCTATTTATACTTTACAAAATAGGCCTAGACATGGGTAAACCCATGGGCCGACCTCCCATACCCGTTACATGATCTGAAATCCCAAAAAAGGGCCCAAAAAGGGGTCGCGATCCCGCGATATCTGCTTTGTCTTGCGCTCCTTATTTGACAGGTTGTCAAAGTCCCAAAATAGGTCAAACTTGACCAAGGATATCCCAAAACTTGGTCAAGGGACAACCGTATTTAATGGGGCACGATAAGACTCTTAGCCTTCTTCCTTCCTCCATGATATTTTTCCTTCCAACATTTTTCTTTTTCCCTTTGTATTGATGAGTATCAAATACAACAATTACACTTCGAATTTGTCTCCTTGATGGGCCGTCGTGAATTTTGGCCATATGTTCCTTGTGCATCACGAAGACTGGCTTGGGCATGGGACCATCTTTTTTATCCAAATTTGACAATCGATCATCATGTAGGTCAGATATCCCCTTCATCTATTTTTTTTGGATCTCTCTTTATACTCCTTTATCACTGTTACATCTGTTGTTATTTCTCCTTTGTCATCCTTAGTTGTAGATTACATCGTGAGAATGATGAGTGCAACCCTCCTCTACTTGGTACCTGGTACCATTAAACATACCATAGATGAGAGTAACTCCAAATAAAGTATCAAAACTAGTCAGTATAACACATACAACCGAGGCATTAAATAATTGAAGTATCATGTATAAGCTTCCATGAGTTCAATTCATGGTTCCTCTGCTCGCGGTTGAGGTGTGGGGTTCTTCGAGGATGTCAACAAGGTGTCATAGTTTACTCGAAAAATAAGTATACCATAGGTTTGGAATGTCTCAAATCATATAACTAGTAAGTCGTAGATATCGAAGAGACCTTTCCAACGGTATAAAGAACTCGCAAAAAAGACACCCGAGTCAAACATTATGACTGTTTTACAAAAGGTAGTTTTTAATGTTTCAAAGGAGTTAGTACTAACTCCTTTGACTTGCCATTGGAGGAGTTTGAAATAACATCTATGATATGAATAAGAGAAATTGATGGGAACTCCTCCGAAATTTCATAGGAGTTGAAGGGAACTCTTCTGAATTGCATTGGAGGAGTTGAAGGGAACTTGTCCTTCTTGGGAAAGAAAAATTGGAAAAATTTCTAAGTGTCCTACTAGCAAGAGACAATGAGAGATTGAGTTCAAAAGCCCATAAATTCCTCATAGGATGCCCGATTGAGGTGTCATTTTTTGTAATGTGGAGAAAACAAAGAGAAGATTCTATCAAAATAATTGAACATGTTGTTCAAAAAATTTGAGTGGATCCATGTTTAATGATGGCCACAATTAGCGAGGCTTAGTTGGAGGAAAATATGTTTTTATCATTTTGACACTTCCAGAGCTCATATTTCGATTCAGTCAGTTGCATTGGAATATTGATTGCGTAATCCATACAACTAGCCTATTTAAGGAGTGAAAAATCCACTTTGGCCAGTACCCAAAATTGTGAGCAAGGAAATTTTTAAATGAAAGTTTGGACCTCGTCCTTGCTATTGCTTCACCATAATTCGATTCCATAAGTTTCTATGTCATCTATACTATATAGGCTCTTCATTTATCCTTTGACGTTGAGGTGATGTGTCAGTACCATAGAATTATAAATAACCAATTGACGTCCATTGCGCTTAGTACTGTCTAAGAGATGAAAGGAACAAAATTCTTCTGAAGTGCATTTCATAACCAATGCAAGACCAATAGGTGTTGTGATTAACCCATATGATGCTGGACGAGGCTTCCACAATGAAGATTTAGTCATAATGTCAAGAAACACAAATCAACCAAGCTAGTACCACGTGAACAAAAAAATCCACTGGGTAGCACTACAAACTTGATTACGAAGGCGATCTAAAGTGAATTAGGTGAGATAGGAAAATATTGACCAATTTTTTAGATAGGCATGGATATTTTAGTCATTGGAAATGTAAGGATATTGATTGATGAGCGCAACAAGAAGGGATATGAGATGAGAGGGGGAAGAGATAATACCCAAGGATAAAATGGGCCATGTTGAGCTAGTCAGTGTTGGTGAGAGGGAGAAGATCATCTTCGATGCACTTGGCTATGATGAGGGGTCAACGTCCTTCAACTAAAGTATCAAGGATAGGATAAGGAAACTTATCAACATGTAGTGCATTGGGGACGAAGAGGTGAACCTTGTCAATATGTAGGGTAATGAAGAGAAAGAGAGGGGCGTTGTTGAAATGTGATGCAATGGCTTGAGTGGAAGGGAGTCAACTGGTGAAAGGCATGTGCGTAGAGAAGATAATCATGTGACCAATATCGGTGAGACGACGTTGATCATGCAATCTTTGTCGATGATGAATATGTGTGTCAGTGAGGTTTGGAAGAAGTGTGATAGCGCACCAGCCAAGTTCAAAAGGATTTGGATGATGTACTAACGAGAAAATCAATGGTGTGTCAATCCAAAGGTGGAATAAGGATGCGTGCGTCGATACACTATGTATCAACACATGAAGAGGGGACTCACCAAACTGTGGATCATCAGGTAGAAGTGATTAGAGGAGGAACAATAAATGACAAGGAGGGGAAGAGTGGGAGAAAAAAACTTGGGCGTAGCCATTTGCACGAGGGAGAGAGTGTGAGGGGTATAGTGGGAATAATATGACGGGGTGCGAATTTATTGTCTTGCAGAGACGCTAAGACAAGAAAATTGGGAGGTTGGTGTGCATGCACAACAAATGGTGATACACTAGGAAAAGCTAGAATATATGTTAGCCTTTCCTAACTGATAAACATAAAATATAAAGGGTCATGAAATTTACTTTTAAGTACAAAAGTTATGTAAATAATGTGCAACAGTTACCTGAAATATTCCATCATGCTGGGCTTATTGGCAATGCTTGCATATTATCTATTAGAGCTCATCTGCTGTTAATAGAGGACAAATACCGATGGGATTTATTTCCTTAAAATTCATCGATGATCTAGGTTGGTATCTCTGTCGTGGGGCTAATATATATTTGGGATAAATAAATATTTTTCACCAGGTGCATATATAGATATCTCGCAAGTGTTTTTCCACTTCCTGTGAGCATCCATAGCCCAATGGAGTCACCACGACATCAAAATCCTTGCTTCGCTGCCAGCGACCATTCATAGATCTGATGAAGATATCTTCATGTCCTCTACTCTGGTCAAACTTTCCTTTCCATTTATTCCCAAATTATTTAGTGTATGCTTGGCATTCGGTGAATAGGGAAATCAATGGCCTTTTTTTAGCCTGATAAGGGATGACTACCATCTTTTGAGATTTATTTGTATATTTTCTCCACCTAGCTACATAGAGATATCCCTTTTGGTTTTCATCCTTTAGACATTGGCACTTCTCCTTTCACGTGAGAAGCTACTTAGTGTGTGGATGGTTCCTTTGTTACATAAGATCTGTTGTCCATCTGATATGAAAGGATGATCGTTTATTAATGTAACACACCTGACCCATAAATACCCTTTCTAGGGATGGGGCATCAAATTTTTTCTCAGTCAAATCATCCCTCCGAGGTATTCATCCTCTTTTACTCATACGTAGCTTTCTAACGACTGTTATTACCTCAAATATGATCCCTGGTTTGCAAGATATGACCTCTCGAAGTTATCTGGGCGCTATTGGTTGGGGTCTTTGAAGATTAGAGTTGAACACCCTTTTTCTTACCGCACACATACTCCATGAAGTCTCAAAATATATCCACGTGGCCTTGGCCATTCGACGATCGAGGTTTAGAGTTTTATGTTGAACGTCCCTTTTTCGGCGTTCGACGTTCGACAATCGACGATCGAATTTCTACGTTTTCGGCATTCAAAAATCGATGATCAACATTGAACATTTTGTGCATTCGACAATCGGGGATCATCGTTGAAATTCCCTCTATTATACTACACCCCAAATCTTCCAAAGTCCCGAAGTCCCAAACTCTCAGAGTCTGTTTGCATCACCAACCACGTTGCCTAGGCGGGCATGAACTAGAGGCTGACACACGGTGAGGGCCATGGGTGACACATGTCCTTATTATGGAGCGACACATGTCATTCTCTAATAGGCATAAGGGTTCTATGGATCATCCATATCTCGGTGACACATGACACCTTAGTTAGGGGTCCACGTCAGCCCGAGACATACAACCTTCTAACTTCTTTCAAATATCACGGTTGAGATTTTTCCACATAGATCCATAGAAACACGGCTCTCATTACTTCTCAACTCCGGGCTTCATATCTTACCAACTCCTCACATCGTGAATCCCCCA
Organism: Picea glauca; assembly: GCA_000966675.3. Classification (NCBI taxonomy): domain Eukaryota; kingdom Viridiplantae; phylum Streptophyta; class Pinopsida; order Pinales; family Pinaceae; genus Picea; species Picea glauca. Next base: position 138,734 of record JZKD02S1605941.1, on the reverse strand, counting down.
AAGATCCAAGTCTCTGGACTCTCTAATCTAGTTCCATGTGTCCTCATCCTGTCAACGATTGAGATTCACTTCATCCTTCGTGACTTCGGGAGTTTTCACACTTTGAAGACTCTTGGCCAAGTTCCTCCAGAGTACCAAGTCTACAGACTATAAGATCTCATGCCACNGACACTTGTGAGCAACATGCGACGCTTGCGACCTTGTGAGCAAAATGCGACACTTGCGACCTTTGTAATGACGACACTTGCGACACTATCAAAGTGAGTAATTTTGATGTGTAACACTCCTTGCACTTGCCTCTCCTCTAAGATTTTACACTTCTTTGAGTGTAGGCACACTCCTTGCGCTCACTCTGTGCGAAATTGCACTATCCCTTCTTAGCTTATGAATAGTTCTGGTGTGCCCATGTGGCACACTCCTCACAAAACTCCTAATTGCTTTATTATGCACTCCTTGCGCTGGCCTTTTAGAGTTTTCTAATAACTCTAATGTGCACTCCTTGCACAGTCGTGAGAGCCCAAAACACTTAGAATTTCACACACATACAGGGAATTCAAATATTCATGCAAATAAATACAATAAAACTTATAGCATTTACAAACATGCACATACATTCACACAAACACATAGAAATACTTATAATTGAACTCAATTTATATTTAAAATGAATGGTTTCAATACTTTACAAGGTTTACAATGCTAGAATGCAATATATTCTCAAATCCTTCTCTCAAAAACTACCAACAACCACTTCTGGGCACATATTACATACATTTATACATGAGGGGGATTCTCGAGCCTTCCCTCTCGATCAACTTAGTGCTTTCATTTCACAATAAAATCCTCCTACTACTAAGTTTATCAGAATAAATATTCATTTACATATTCAGATATGAAGCGATGCTTAGGATCTGTACAACTATGATCCATTAAAGGAGATTTACACTCAGCCTTACACATTACAATGGCTCAACCCAACTCAAGCTTTTCAATATTTAATTACATTAAATTGACAAATTTAAAACAAAATGAGAAGGTTTGTGCCTCTCTCTTCTTGGGACATGCTCCCTTCTATTGTGTTGTTGTGTTGGCTTCTGACGTGCTGTTGAGTTGGAGCGATGCTCCTGCATCAAGGATACACACCACCATCATCGAACTACACTCCACTGTCATTGGTCTGCTTTCCACTATTGGCCTCATTATTTTTGTTACTCTCTTGCTTAAAACATAAATGCACATTCATTTATGGTTGAAATCAATCGTGAATAGATTTTACAGGTAATCAACAATTAAAGTCCATTAATTTTACTTATGATGTCGTTCAAAGGGAAATATTGTTTTTCCCCATGCTTTGTCGGCGTTCAACCATGGCTTGAAAGCCATACTTGAAATTGAGCCGAAGTTCTTCCTCTATGTTCGTGTTGACAACAGTAAGGGGTTCTCCCCGGTAAGAAGTTTCAATTATACCTCTCACCATTTGGAATAGGGAACCCATCCAAATTATGGTATGGCAACCATTGTTGGTTTAGTTTTACCGGTTGTGGCCTAGTCCACCGATGAGGATGAATGATGGATGATTATGAAAACAAAAGATGTAGATGAATACTATGTAAATGAAGGTATCTAATCTACTTGTAATATACCCTATCCTAGTTAGGAGTGAACTATAGTAATAGAATGACTTGTAATGAAACTAGACTATGCATAAACCCCAAGATAGCTATCATGATGGAACATAGTTAGAAACACATGCATACAAGTCTATAACCATAATAGTCTAACTCACTTTTCTACATACATTCACAACTCATTCGCTCAAGAGATGTAATATAAGGAAGAGTAGCAAAACTGCAAGAAGACATATATTGCGTCAGAATAGTCTAAAAACAAACATGCTCTTACAACCCATGTGAACAACAAACATTCTTCTTGAAACAATTCACGGAAAAACTACGACACATGGGAGTCCTTATGTCTATCAAAAGTTAGCCCTAAGGGTTCTCTGTATTAACAGTTTCAACAATAGTACATGAAAACTCTAAGGACAACTCTCCAATTTTAGTTGACAATGTATTCCCAAAGTAGTTCAAAAGTGTACAATGTTTGAAGAGCCAAAAGCCCTTTATTTGGGTATAATTTTAGTATTTGTTGGCATAGGCGTAGACCCAGGATTCAATGCTACAACAACGCACCAAAAAAACCCTAACTACCGGCCCTTTCGGAAACACCTGCGAAGCAGATGAAGTCTCACCCGAGGTAGAGGCAGGGGTAGTTGCAGGACTCAGATGTATGCAACCTTAGTTGGGACACAAATCTGTGATTCTAACGCTTAACAAAGCACTTAGCCATAAACATTCGTCAACACTCAGTTCTTAGTAACATCGCAGACAAACCCTAATCACAGAGCATCACAATATTCAACCATATCTGATGTATCTAAGCACTTATCATAGAGAAGTAGGTTAGATATAACAGATTCAAGCACTAAGCACATTCACATAGGCCAGATCTATATTCATATACAACATTAGCACAAAGCATAACAGGTCTATCTATCTATATCAAAGCACTTAGAAAATAAATACATAAACACATCAACACATTGCACAAAGCATAGAAACACAACATGTACATGGTTGACCCCCACCCTGGGGCTACGTCCACCAACTCTTCTTCTTTATTATATTCTTCAATAGGTTACATGCACAAAGCCTCAAAAACCTACTCCGCATAGGACATGAGATCTGTGCAACTCGCTAGATCCTCCTTCCCCGAGTAGATCTAAGCACACAACCTTCCACAACCTCTTACAATGACTTGCACTTAGCTCTGCAAGTTTCACACAGTATGCACAAAACACTACAATCCTTCAATCACATAGATCTAGCACTTAGCCCAATATCACACAGATATCTCTAACATCACATAGATGCCCCTCCTTACATTGCCTAGACATCTATTTATACTTTACAAAATAGGCCTAAACATGGGTTGACCCATGGGCCGACATCCCATACCTTTTACATGATCCCAAATTCCAAGAAGGGGCCGAGATCCCGTGATATCTGCTTCATCTTGCTCTCCTTCTTCGATAGGCTTTTGAAGTCCCAAAATAGGTCAAACTTGACCAAGGATCTCCCAAAACTTGGTCAAGGGCCAACAGGCCCCCAACACCAGCCAGAGGTGGGATGTAATTGGGCAATATGAATGGAATCAACTTCGTGTTTTCTAGGTCATCTTTATGCTTGGTTCTCTTCTAAACTGATGGTCAGGATGGCCTCGATCCGTGAGCAGTCGACGAAGAGGCTTGCAGTCCTCTCGTCGATGATGCATGTACACCTGTAGACATCGACATGTCTCTTTTAGTCATGAGGTCGATTAGAACTTCTTCAACAAGTCTCTCTGCAACGCTAAACTCATCTGACATACACACTCGTGGTTGGAAATATTCTGGTTGGAGGAGTAACGTAGACATTGTAATAGGATAGAAGGCAATAGCACAATGATCATTGTGTAAAATCAACAAGTCTGTGGGCTCAAATTCATGGTTAGAAAAAGTTTTCTCGGTGCATGGCGCAACGAGATAAATAGAAAACTTGGCAATGGATCTCTTGCAATGGTTGAGAATCCTTCATTAACTCTATTTTATCTGTTATGGTGCGGTCCAACGGTCTGGTGGCGAACTATAAATGCCTTTCTACCCATTCGGAGGGTCGGTCGAACGGTTATATTGGTCCCAACGGCTATGTTGCTTCACCATGGCGAAGTGCCATGTGACACTGTTCTGTTATCCCGACGAAGTTCCAATTTTGCAAATTTTCCTTTTACAAAGTTCCCTCTGGAACCTTCTGTAACTTTTCAAACTTAGTTCTCTTCTTACTTATCTTTCTAGCCTTCTTCCCAGTGAGCTTCATCTCGGTATTCCTTTTTCCATTCTGATTCTTATCTTCTTTTGGCATAGTTACTTCACGTTGTTGAGATTCTTTCCTAAGATTCGAGGGTGATACTTCTTCTTTAGGTGGAATAGATACTTCAATATTCTGAGGGTCATCTAGTGTTATTGCAACTTCGACATCCGAGTCTCTAGCTTTAGATATCTTCGATCTATTCTTTTTTTCTTCAATCAAGTGTGTGATCCTTCTAGTCATGAAATCATTTAACTCTTGCTTCTTCTGCTCTAAAATTTCTTCTTTTTCTTTCCTTCTGGCCTGATCTTTTTAAATCCAAGGTTTTCCTAGTAACATGGTTAATGGGGAGTTGTTCTCAATATATTTAACAATCTCAAAAGATTCCTTTGTCGAAGTTCCATTGGCATGCATAGAAATACGGGTGAGCTTTCCACATAGGTTTATCAATTTTCCTCTGAATAGTCCTATTCCTCCTAATGAAGGAATCATAGCGGGCCTTCCTATAGCTTCCCAAGTTCTTTATGTCATAACATTCACCCGTTTTTCCTCATCTAGAACACAGTCAATGTCGAAGTCTCCTATTCTTGTTTCAATGTATTCTTTTTCTTTGAAGATCTATGATAAACTGACATGTCAGTGTTCATTCAGGGTTTCTTTTATCTGTAGCAATACTTTCTCAGATTCTTTCTGGGGTTCTGTCATAATCATAGTTTCTGGACCTGCCTTAGGGTTTTCTTATCTCATGTTCATTCCTTCAAGCCTAGCAATCGTTCTAGGGAAATCCAATACTTCATGGTCCATAGCTTTTCAACAAAGACAACTAGTTCTTCTCCCAGGGCATTCCTTAGCAAGATGTCCCGGTTTTCTACAACTGTAACAAAGAGTTAATCCTCTCTTTCTTTTAAATGATCCCCAACCTTTCCTGAACTGCGCACTAGGATCATGGTAGCTAACCTGCAAACATTTCTTTCAAGAATCCTGCATCCACTTGTTAGTCCAAACATTCTTTCTATTCATAGGTATACCATATCTTTCACTATTCTTATCAGATCTACATATATCAAAGCTTCTTTCATCTATTAGTGCCCTAGTTTGCAAGCTAGGACAAAATTTATCAAACATACCTAGATCCATACTTTTGAAACAAAAATTTCCACTTATCTTACTTCTACAGAGCACAAAGCTTTCAAATATAGAACTTTTCACTATTCTTACCTTTATTAGAGCACAGAGCTTGCATATCTTACCTCTTTTCTTTAGATTTGACCTCTTTTCTTCAGATCTGACCTCTTCTCTTCATATCTGACCTCTTTTCTTTAGCACATATCTTTATAAATCAAGTAGAATATTGCGCACTAGAGAGATAGATCTATGCACAGATCTTCCACAATTTCAATTTGGATCTTTTCACAAAGCTTCTTCTTCCTTAGTTCCCAACAATCATAGTTTCAGGTCCCGACAATGGAACCATTTGCTGGCACAGGGGTAGACCTAGGGTTCAACGCTACAAAAATGCACCAACAAAACCCTAACGACCGACCCTTTCAGCAACACCTGCGAAGTAGATGAAGTCTCACTCGAGGTAGAGGCAGGGGTGGTTGAAGGACTTGGGTGTCTGCAACCTTAGATGGGACATAGATCTGTGATTCTAATAGTTAATAGATCACTTAGCAGTAAACATTTGTCAACACTCAATTGTTAGTAACAATGCAGACAAACCCTAATCACAGAGCATCGCAATATTCAACCAGATCTGATGTATCTAAGCACTTATCATAGATAAGTAGGCTAGATCTAACATATTTAAGCACTAAGCACATTCACATAGGTCAGATCTATATTCATATACAACATTAGCACAAAGCATAACAAGTCTATCTATCTATATCAAAGCACTTAGCAAATAAATACATAAACACATCGCACAAAGCATAGCAACACAACATGTATGTGGTTCGCCCCCACCCTGGGGCTATGCCCACTAACTCTTCTTCTTTATTATCTTCTTCAATAGGTTACATGCACAGAGCCTCAAAACCCTACTCCGCATAGGACATGAGATCTGCGCAGCTCGCTAGATCCTCTTTCCCCGAGTAGATCTAAGCACACAACCTTCCACATCCTCTTAAAATGACTTGCACTTAGCTCTGAAAGTCTCACATAGTATGCACAGAGCACTACAATCCTTCAATCACATATATCTAGCACTTAGCCCAATATCACACAGATATCTCTAACATCACCTAGATGCCCCTCCTTACATTGCCTAGACATCTATTTATACTTTACAAAATAGGCCTAGACATGGGTAAACCCATGGGCCGACCTCCCATACCCGTTACATGATCTGAAATCCCAAAAAAGGGCCCAAAAAGGGGTCGCGATCCCGCGATATCTGCTTTGTCTTGCGCTCCTTATTTGACAGGTTGTCAAAGTCCCAAAATAGGTCAAACTTGACCAAGGATATCCCAAAACTTGGTCAAGGGACAACCGTATTTAATGGGGCACGATAAGACTCTTAGCCTTCTTCCTTCCTCCATGATATTTTTCCTTCCAACATTTTTCTTTTTCCCTTTGTATTGATGAGTATCAAATACAACAATTACACTTCGAATTTGTCTCCTTGATGGGCCGTCGTGAATTTTGGCCATATGTTCCTTGTGCATCACGAAGACTGGCTTGGGCATGGGACCATCTTTTTTATCCAAATTTGACAATCGATCATCATGTAGGTCAGATATCCCCTTCATCTATTTTTTTTGGATCTCTCTTTATACTCCTTTATCACTGTTACATCTGTTGTTATTTCTCCTTTGTCATCCTTAGTTGTAGATTACATCGTGAGAATGATGAGTGCAACCCTCCTCTACTTGGTACCTGGTACCATTAAACATACCATAGATGAGAGTAACTCCAAATAAAGTATCAAAACTAGTCAGTATAACACATACAACCGAGGCATTAAATAATTGAAGTATCATGTATAAGCTTCCATGAGTTCAATTCATGGTTCCTCTGCTCGCGGTTGAGGTGTGGGGTTCTTCGAGGATGTCAACAAGGTGTCATAGTTTACTCGAAAAATAAGTATACCATAGGTTTGGAATGTCTCAAATCATATAACTAGTAAGTCGTAGATATCGAAGAGACCTTTCCAACGGTATAAAGAACTCGCAAAAAAGACACCCGAGTCAAACATTATGACTGTTTTACAAAAGGTAGTTTTTAATGTTTCAAAGGAGTTAGTACTAACTCCTTTGACTTGCCATTGGAGGAGTTTGAAATAACATCTATGATATGAATAAGAGAAATTGATGGGAACTCCTCCGAAATTTCATAGGAGTTGAAGGGAACTCTTCTGAATTGCATTGGAGGAGTTGAAGGGAACTTGTCCTTCTTGGGAAAGAAAAATTGGAAAAATTTCTAAGTGTCCTACTAGCAAGAGACAATGAGAGATTGAGTTCAAAAGCCCATAAATTCCTCATAGGATGCCCGATTGAGGTGTCATTTTTTGTAATGTGGAGAAAACAAAGAGAAGATTCTATCAAAATAATTGAACATGTTGTTCAAAAAATTTGAGTGGATCCATGTTTAATGATGGCCACAATTAGCGAGGCTTAGTTGGAGGAAAATATGTTTTTATCATTTTGACACTTCCAGAGCTCATATTTCGATTCAGTCAGTTGCATTGGAATATTGATTGCGTAATCCATACAACTAGCCTATTTAAGGAGTGAAAAATCCACTTTGGCCAGTACCCAAAATTGTGAGCAAGGAAATTTTTAAATGAAAGTTTGGACCTCGTCCTTGCTATTGCTTCACCATAATTCGATTCCATAAGTTTCTATGTCATCTATACTATATAGGCTCTTCATTTATCCTTTGACGTTGAGGTGATGTGTCAGTACCATAGAATTATAAATAACCAATTGACGTCCATTGCGCTTAGTACTGTCTAAGAGATGAAAGGAACAAAATTCTTCTGAAGTGCATTTCATAACCAATGCAAGACCAATAGGTGTTGTGATTAACCCATATGATGCTGGACGAGGCTTCCACAATGAAGATTTAGTCATAATGTCAAGAAACACAAATCAACCAAGCTAGTACCACGTGAACAAAAAAATCCACTGGGTAGCACTACAAACTTGATTACGAAGGCGATCTAAAGTGAATTAGGTGAGATAGGAAAATATTGACCAATTTTTTAGATAGGCATGGATATTTTAGTCATTGGAAATGTAAGGATATTGATTGATGAGCGCAACAAGAAGGGATATGAGATGAGAGGGGGAAGAGATAATACCCAAGGATAAAATGGGCCATGTTGAGCTAGTCAGTGTTGGTGAGAGGGAGAAGATCATCTTCGATGCACTTGGCTATGATGAGGGGTCAACGTCCTTCAACTAAAGTATCAAGGATAGGATAAGGAAACTTATCAACATGTAGTGCATTGGGGACGAAGAGGTGAACCTTGTCAATATGTAGGGTAATGAAGAGAAAGAGAGGGGCGTTGTTGAAATGTGATGCAATGGCTTGAGTGGAAGGGAGTCAACTGGTGAAAGGCATGTGCGTAGAGAAGATAATCATGTGACCAATATCGGTGAGACGACGTTGATCATGCAATCTTTGTCGATGATGAATATGTGTGTCAGTGAGGTTTGGAAGAAGTGTGATAGCGCACCAGCCAAGTTCAAAAGGATTTGGATGATGTACTAACGAGAAAATCAATGGTGTGTCAATCCAAAGGTGGAATAAGGATGCGTGCGTCGATACACTATGTATCAACACATGAAGAGGGGACTCACCAAACTGTGGATCATCAGGTAGAAGTGATTAGAGGAGGAACAATAAATGACAAGGAGGGGAAGAGTGGGAGAAAAAAACTTGGGCGTAGCCATTTGCACGAGGGAGAGAGTGTGAGGGGTATAGTGGGAATAATATGACGGGGTGCGAATTTATTGTCTTGCAGAGACGCTAAGACAAGAAAATTGGGAGGTTGGTGTGCATGCACAACAAATGGTGATACACTAGGAAAAGCTAGAATATATGTTAGCCTTTCCTAACTGATAAACATAAAATATAAAGGGTCATGAAATTTACTTTTAAGTACAAAAGTTATGTAAATAATGTGCAACAGTTACCTGAAATATTCCATCATGCTGGGCTTATTGGCAATGCTTGCATATTATCTATTAGAGCTCATCTGCTGTTAATAGAGGACAAATACCGATGGGATTTATTTCCTTAAAATTCATCGATGATCTAGGTTGGTATCTCTGTCGTGGGGCTAATATATATTTGGGATAAATAAATATTTTTCACCAGGTGCATATATAGATATCTCGCAAGTGTTTTTCCACTTCCTGTGAGCATCCATAGCCCAATGGAGTCACCACGACATCAAAATCCTTGCTTCGCTGCCAGCGACCATTCATAGATCTGATGAAGATATCTTCATGTCCTCTACTCTGGTCAAACTTTCCTTTCCATTTATTCCCAAATTATTTAGTGTATGCTTGGCATTCGGTGAATAGGGAAATCAATGGCCTTTTTTTAGCCTGATAAGGGATGACTACCATCTTTTGAGATTTATTTGTATATTTTCTCCACCTAGCTACATAGAGATATCCCTTTTGGTTTTCATCCTTTAGACATTGGCACTTCTCCTTTCACGTGAGAAGCTACTTAGTGTGTGGATGGTTCCTTTGTTACATAAGATCTGTTGTCCATCTGATATGAAAGGATGATCGTTTATTAATGTAACACACCTGACCCATAAATACCCTTTCTAGGGATGGGGCATCAAATTTTTTCTCAGTCAAATCATCCCTCCGAGGTATTCATCCTCTTCTACTCATACGTAGCTTTCTAACGACTGTTATTACCTCAAATATGATCCCTGGTTTGAAAGATATGAACTCTCGAAGTTATCTGGGCGCTATTGGTTGGGGTCTTTGAAGATTAGAGTTGAACACCCTTTTTCTTACCGCACACATACTCCATGAAGTCTCAAAATATCTCCACGTGGCCTTGGCCATTCGACGATCGAGGTTTACAGTTTTATGTTGAACGTCCCTTTTTCGGCGTTCAACGTTCGACAATCGACGATCGAATTTCTACATTTTCGGCATTCGAAAATCGATGATCAACATTGAACATTTTATGCATTCGACAATCAGGGATCATCGTTGAAATTCCCTCTATTATACTACAGCCCAAATCTTCCAAAGTCTCGAAATCCCGAATTCTCGGAGTCTATTTTCATCACCAACCACGTTGCCTAGGCGGGCATGAACTAGAGGCTGACACATGGTGCGGGCCATGGGTGACACATGTCCTTATTATGGAGCGACACATGTCATTCTCTAATAGGCATAAGGGTTCTATGGATCATCCATATCTTGGTGACACATGACACCTTAGTTAGGGGTCCACGTCAGCCTGAGACATACAACCTTCTAACTTCTTTCAAATATCACGGTTGAGATTTTTCCACATAGATCCATAGAAACACGGCTCTCGTTACTTCTCAACTCCGGGCTTCATATCTTACCAACTCCTCACATCGTGAATCCCCCAAAGATCCAAGTCTCTGGACTCTCTAATCTAGTTCCATGTGTCCTCATCCTATCAACGATTGAGATTCACTTCATCCTTCGTGACTTCGGGAGTTTTCACACTTTGAAGACTCTTGGCCAAGTTCCTCCAGAGTACCAAGTCTACAGACTATAAGATCTCATGCCACATATCCTCTCATACAACGTCTCTAGTCCAACAAATGACATTTGACAGGGGACAAGTGGGGGCCATGTTTCGCTCCACGACGCTTTCTTGGTTGGTTGGGTAGTTAAGAGGGGTTCTCAATGGATTCCTCAGATCGTCGATTGAGAGGGATCCCGAAGGATCTGAGGATCGACGGTCTACATCACTTCGTAAATTCAGAATTCGATATTCTATGTTGAACGTCGATGTTCGACGTTCAACGTTCTACATCCCTATATCTTCACATTGATACCACCAATTATCTGAACGTCCAAATAGTCCTTGATCTGTGGACACGCGCCCCTCTATTCTCAACGGTCCATATTATGATCCCGATTATTTTCGGCACGAAATGAGAGCAGAGATATAATAAATAAATGCATAGAGATATTGTAGATATTCAATAATATAACAAAAATGTATCAGACATGCAACCATAAACATAGATATACAGTAATACACAATTTCTATTAATCAAAAAAATGTACAGAGACTGTAAAAATACAGAGTGAAAGACTCGCTAGAATGGTGGCAGCTTATCTCTGAGAAGAGATGTGACGGCTACTTGCATTCGCAAGAAGATGATTACAATGAG